>CAJVPM010001035.1:0-13528 GCA_910592325.1 Scutellospora calospora
TAGTATATACTTGCTTGCTGTTACTTGTATTACTTTTGCAATTGTTTTCACTTTTCATTAATATCTGTTTTTACTTCTATGTCTATTTTGTTTCTATTTTTCTCTTTTCTTTTTTCATATTTCTAATTACTCTCTCTACTTCTTGGCTATAATCATTCTAATTTTCTTCTATTGTTTTGTAGTATTAGTAGAGTCTTCTTGTTTCTTTTGATCCCTTTTTATTTCTTTGTCTTTTTCTTTCTAAAAAACTTGAGCTATCTAGTTGTATTTAGATTAGTCTATAGCTATTATTTATAATTATTTCTATTTTATCTATATTGCTATCTAGAATAAAACTTTTTATATCTTGTATTGTCTATATATAGTCTATTCTAGTCAATATCTTATCATTTGACTATGAATACTTAGATAGCTCTGAGTTGCAAAAACAGAAGGCTTCTACATGATCAGTATTTTTGAACTAGTTCATGATTTTGGTTTTACAATCTATATTTTTTTTTTCTTTTCTGCTCATGTCTAGTCTTTTATTTAATACTATATTGAAATCTTCTAGAACTATATAGTGCATATTCTTTTTGTTCTTGATAATTTTCTCTATTAAGATTTTGTATACCTTTTTGTTACTTCTAAGTTTTTAAATAGAAAATAAACTATTCAGATTTGCAGAATCACTCTTCTAAAGAAGAATTCTGCTTTAAGCAAGTAGAGACTACACTTTTTATAAATTTCTAAATTTTTTATCTAGTTTTGATTGACTAGTAATCTGATTCCTAATCCTTTCTTTTTACCTTTTTCTGTTTCAGTTCAAAAGCTTAAGTATCTATATTCTTTTGTATTTATCTATTTGCTTTCTAATTCTCCTATATTAGTTTCTATGATTCCAATTATATTGTATTCTTCTGACTTACCAAACTCCACTAGCTACTCTACTTTTATGTTATTTCTTTTCATCCTGTTGATATTATTTGTTCCTATCTTTATACTTTCTTTCTCACTATTTCTAGTATATGTATTGTAATTTTCACTGCTTCTTGTGTCTCTGTTCCCTTCTTCTCTTTCTTTTTGTTTTTTTTTTTTTAATTTGGTTTAGTTTTGCTCTATTTTGTTTTTCAAGTTTTCCTTCTTAATAGACAAGTGCTTCTATTGATTCAACTTTGGCAATATTAGAAGTGATTTAGGACTTCTAAACTCTAATTACTCTTAAAGCTATTTAATTTTCCTTCTTGATTCTATATTTACTGTGCTATATATGAGAGTAATTCTGCATAGTTATCTTTTCTATCAAGCTTCTTATTTCGTTCTTCAGTAGAAGAAGCTTTTTCTCTCTCTGATCTTATGTATATCTTATTTCTTGCTTCACTTTTTCTTACTAGGTTAAATTTTTCTTTCTTTTGTACAAATCTTGTTTGCTTTGAGTTAGTTTTTTCTTCTCAAGCTTACTATTTTTTGATTGTGTCTATAGTATTCTTATTAGATTTTCTCTTCTGAACAATATATTTCATTTGTAACTACTTCTGGTGTTTTTCCGAATAGCTTGTATTATAATAATTAATACTAAATTTTTGTGCTTGTATTATTTCTCTCTAGCTTTTGAAAGAAACTAATACATAGCCTTTGTTGTTTCTGTTTGAGTTTTTGAAAACATGCACTGCTCTTGCTTTAGTATACTTAAGCTATCTGAATAGCAATACTTTATTTACATTTTGTGAGATATTAAATAGCTTTAGTATAAATTGCTTATAATATTCTAGTAGATCTCTTCTATTTGAATCTAGTATTGTGTATACTAAGAGATCATTTGTAAGTAGAATTACTCAGGTTTCTATTCCTTAAACTAGACTACTTCTTTCTTTGAAGAGTATCTCTGCTCTTACTTTTTCTAACTTTTCTCTAATCATTTCGATATTTTTGACTCATCCAAGATATCTAGTTGTATAGAAGACTTGTAATCTTGTAACAAAATAAGATATGTCTCATACTGTGATTGCTTCTTCTATTTTAGAAATAGACCTTTTTTCTTTGTTTAGATATTGGTTTTTTCTAAGATTTCTCTCTTTTTCAATGAGAGTTTCTTGCTCGTAGATTCTTTTTTTTCCTTTATTTTTTTTAGAAGCTTGTTTGTTTTTTGTTACTTGATCTGTTGTAGCTTCTTTTTTTTTCTATTTATACTACTTATTGAAGATTCACTTTCTTCAACTTGCTTGTATAAAGTAGCTCTTTTTTTTTATATTTCTTCTAACTCAAGCTTTGCTTAATTTTTTCTATCTTCTTTTTCTTTTTTAGAGTTATATACAGCTTTCTTTTCCTTTTTTGAGCTTTTTTTCTCAACATTTTCTTCTAAAATCAAATTCAGCTAGTCAAATTCATCTTTCTTCTTTTCTAATCTTGTTTTAGCCTCTTCATATCCTTTCTTGCAATTAAAATAAATGATGCACTATTGATTTCTATTTGCAAATTTTTCTTGAATTGCCTTAATATATTTGTTTTTTCTCAATAACTATCTGATTGACTTTTCTCTTTGTTCTGCATTATCCTCTAGTATTTTAACTGCAGCTACTTTTGCCTTAAACTCTTCTTTGTCTTTGCATAATTTTGGTTTAGATACTCATAAACTACAATCAAATAATGTGCTACCATATTTTGACTTTTCTACTTCAACTAGTCTTTCTTGTTATTCTTCTATTTTATCTTTTAATGAGCAAATTTCTATTCTACTTTCTACTAACTAAATATCTTCTATAGTTTCTGTTGTCTTATTTGCTTTTACCTTTTTTAAAAAATTATTGTTTTATTTTGAAAAGATGTGAGTTGCTTTAAGTTTTTAGAGGCTTCTACTTGAGTAATAATTTTTGTTTCTGTTAATAAAGGTGTTTCTATTCACATTTCTACTATATTTGTTATCTCATTTACTATTTCTTGATATATAATTCTTATATTTGCTCTCTATCTAATACTAGTTGAACTTTATTTATTCCTTCTATAAAAGTAGCTCTTTTTAGTACTATATACTATTGCTTTACTAGAGTAATGATCTCTTTATTTATATTTATTGCTTTTGCTATCATTCTGTTAAAGTTATCTGCAGGTCTAGTACTGAAGTACTTCTTTCTTGAATTATTTCTCTTCTATATTCTTTAGTTATCTTCTTAATAAAGTGCTTTGAGCTCTCTGTATTCTACATATTTGTTTTTGCTTGTAGTAAGTTTTGCTTTCTCTATTTTTTAAGTCTTTAAAGTAACTTTGCTTTTTAAACCAAATTCTCTAGAGTTTTTTCTATTTGCCTATATTTGGTCTGGTTTTGGTTATATATAGTCTCTTTCTATTGGTTAGCATATAATATATCTTGTTAGTTATCAAAATAAGTTATTTTGTTTATACTATTTGCTAATCTACAATTCAGGATATTTCTAATTTCTTCTAAAATTTTCAATATTTTTTGTTTTCGATATATTTTGAACTAAAATCTTCTGTTATTCTAAACTATTGTCTCATTACTTCTATTCTTTTAATGAAGTGGATATATTTTTAAGTCTTCTTTATTTTTATTTAAAGGTCTATATAGTATCTCTTATAACTATTCTTGAGTTATCTTAGTTTTTCTTTTAGCTTCGAATTTGATTCGAGTGATCTACTAAAAGAGTATATATTGATTTTTGCTAAGTTTATTTTTTTATTATTATTTTTTTTTTTAAACAATGAAGTCTATTCTCTAATTCTTTATTTCATTTAAATAAAATAATATATATAAAATAATATATATATAATTAAAAGAAAAAAGAGAAAGTAGAGGTAAGAGCTAATTTACTTTTGATCTAAACTGTACTAGCAAAGTTATAGACTACTAGTCTTTATATATTATTGAAAGTGAATTAGATCTAATATTTATATATTGTTGTAATTTGTTTACAATGTATGAATTAAAAAGAGGAATAGTAGTAGAAGAAGATATTATGATAAGTGAAGCTAGAATTAGAAATCTAATTATATATATAATTTGATAAGAAGATATCTAAATTTCTTAGTATATTGATTTTATAATTAGATAATATATTAATAGTGCATATTTGATTTTGTCTGAGTATTTTTCAAATAGAGCTAAGGTTGCTGAAGTAATTATTTCTAATTGGACTTCTTGTTGAATATGTAGATATTTGAATGCTAATATAAAATCAATTAAATTATTTGTAGAAAGCTCTAGTTCTTAAGAAGTTATTGTAATAGTATCTCGAATTAGAGAATCTATTGTAGTTAAGTTCTGAATACAGAAGATTAGATATAAGTTATTCTCTAGTTCTTTGAAATATCGAGAACAAAAAAAATTTTTGTGTTTTGACAGATTTTAGTAATGAAGTATGAGATAGTTAGGAAGTTCTTCAGCTAGTAGTTTGACTTTGAAGTTTTTTAATTTTGAGTAAACAAGATTAGTTTATAAAGATAGTAGTTTTTTTTTGAATAATAGATATGTTAAGATACTAGGCTATTGAATATCTCAGATATTGTTTGTCCAATATTTGATTCGATTTTGATTTGCTTATTTTAGACAATTCATTATTTTAAAATTATCTTTTATAATAGTACAAAGATGATAAGTGCAAGGAAATAGGAGTAAACATAGTATAAATTAGTTGAATAGAAATTTTTGAGGTTGTATATTTAGCTCTAAAAGATTGTTAAGTTTTTCTGAATATTTTAGTTCTTTATTAATATTAAAAGAAAAGTTAAGTAAGGCTATTATTGCTTTGATTGTTAGTAGTATAAAGGTATAGTAAGATTTATCTAGAGATACTAATATATGTATCAGTATCTTATAAATTTGCTCTAAGATTTGAATAAATGATGAATCATTAGAAATAATTGATATATTAGTATTTGAAAAGAAAGTTGTAGCTATAAATGCAAATAATATGAGACATGTTGAGAGCTGTTAGACTAGCTACTATTATAGCAGCTTCATATTGTTGTACTATTATTGGGCATTACAATTACTAATAGTTTGTTATTGCAATAAGAAGAATGAGAAGATGATAATATAAAAATTGAAGATGTATAAGCTAAAGAGTTGTTTGCAGCTAGTGTATTCTATAAATTAATATCAAATAATGAGAAGGTGTTTAATAGATAACTAAGTTTGGTATTAGGCAAAACAGTTTCTATAAATTTGTTTTTATATAGTTTAGCTAGAAGCAAGTCTTCAAAGCTAGCATATAGTCTTTTTTGTGAGTCTACTTGTATTAAGTATAGTTTTCTAATTTTGTATTTAAAGCAGCATCCTTTTGTTTTTAATGTTCAGTCTTTTTTTTAGCATCTGATACATGGAATAAGTATATTATTATTTGAGTAAATATAGTAGTAGATAATTGCAAATAGGTCATCATAATAATTAGTTTTCCCTATCATGAGATTATAAGTAATAATCTATGATTTTTTCTTTGGTTTCCATTTTGTTAAGGTAAATGAATTAGGATGAATAATTGACATTGTGGGATTCACTATTAATCTAATAAGCTCTTGTATTTCCATAAACTATTTTGGTGTCTGGCCTCTAGAGATTTTTAGTATGTTGTAGTAGAAGTCTTGCTAATTGAGTAGTTCAGTATTGTTATAGTTGAGAAACTGTTCAACATAATATATAGAGTGTTTGTTTAGTTGTTGTTTTAGTAAATGTAAGTGTAGATGGTTTGCTATTATTTCATTAATTAGAGTATCTTTTGTTTCGAGAGGGATTAGCTAACATATATCTTCATTCCTTAGAAACTAAATATGTAAAAAGTGTATTGCAGAGATCGATTGTCCTGTATAAGTATCTTTTTGTTTTTTTAGTAGTAAAGGAGGGTATAAGAGTATTGAAAGATTTGAGGCAGTCAAATCCTGAATTTGTTGTAGTTGAATTTTTAGAAATGATAAGTCAAATTTGGAGTCATTAAGGTTTCTAAGGAGTGTAGATGATAAATATGATAATTGAATTTGTTGTATATCCTTTAGTGCATAGATTTCAGGATGATAAAAAGAGAAAGAGTTAGGAAGGCTATATGCTAGTCTTGCTTTCTGTTTAACTATATTTGTATTTAGATAATTGAGTTTAAGTAATTAAGAATATAAAAGGAAGAAGCTATTAAGTTGATATAAAATTCAGGGTATTATGACATTATTGATGATATATATTGCTTGTTTTTCAGTTATATATAATTTTTGTAGTTTAGAGATACAAGTATATGCTTCAGAAATTATAGTTTTTTGTATATTTGTTGGATTAGAAATAAGAAAAAACTATGCTTCCAAGTATTTAAATAGTTTAGACTTGGCAATTGCATTTATTTTTTTCTCATTAAAGATGATATATTTATTATCAGAAGATGAGCTTGTTGCTAATATAGATTTTGATAGATTGACTTTAATTCTGGCAAATTCATAGAAAGAGTTTGCTGTTGTGAGAATTTCTTAAAGTGAAGCTTTTGAAGATGCTATCCAAAGAGAGTCATCCATGTATGCTATTATAGAGGTATGTATATTTTTTGGAATAGGTGTTAATGGGATTGTTTCCTGATATTCTAAGTGCTCATTATATATTCTTAAAATTAGCAGATTATAATAAATCTTCTAAAAAAGTAGAGAAAAAGTTTCACTTTGATCTATTCTATCTTCTATAGGATATAGTTTGGTCAGTTCATAGTCTATAATAACTTGATTCATATGATTAGTAAGTAAGAATATCAAAAGGTTGGTGATAAATTTAGGAATTTATATTCAGTTTAGTGCTTTGTTGAAAGTAGGTATATAAACTGAATTGAAAGCTTTTGATATGTCTTATAGTAAAATCTAGACTTCTTTTTGAGTAGTTGTAATATGTTTAATTATAGATGTAAATTGAGATATTAGTTGGAGAGTAGATTGTCTAGAAAAGGCTGCGTAATTAAGTAGGGAGAGAATTTCATATCTGTTAAGAATATTTAACAGTTTATTAGTAATTAGTTTAGTAAATATTTTCATAGTATGGTCAATTAAAGTAATAGGCCTTGTTGTATTTAGTTCAAATATATATTGTATTTTTTCAGAATTAGCTAGATGTTGGAGTTTAATCATTATTTTGAAAGTTGTTTAAGTATTAAACATGTATTAAATATGTTTAAGAGATATAAAAGAGCTAGTGAGGAGAAGTATTGTAGTATTTCATTAGAGATCATAAGTGGTCCCATTGCTTTATGTCTAGAAGCTTTTTTTATTATTAAGATAAGTTCTTCTATTGTAATTTGTTGAGTTAATAGTTGGTATGTATTAGAGCTGATTTTTTTTATTAGAGTATAGTATTTTTCTTATTCTTCCCAGAGGGAGTTGTTTGCTGTATTTAATTTAGTCTAGTTTTAAAAATAGGATTGAGTTGTTTCTTTAATTTGTTAAAGATCTGTAATTACTGAGTCTGAGGTAATTATTTTTTCAAAGCTTATTTGATCTTGTTGGTATTGTAGAATACTATTGATCATTTGACTTGTATTATCTTTGAAGTCTGTATATCTGCAATTTATATAATATTTAATTTACTCAGATTGCTCAAGATTTTTCTTTGCATTTCTGCTTTTCCAAATTGTATTCTTGAGGTTTTTAATTGTGTTTACTGTATGATAATAATAAGAACATTATATATTCTCTATAATTTCTGAATTAATTGATTGTTGGTTTAGAGTTAAATTAGAGTTTCAGCTAGCTTAGTCACTTTTCTAAAGTGTTTGTTTAGTGTAGAGTTAAAATGTTCTATAGAGTAAGGAGGAGTAGTAGAAGTTAGAATGTGGTAGTACTTGTTGATATGCTTCAGTACTAAATGAAGTTTAGATGCTTTTAAAGTGAGTATGTGAAATAGTTTAAATATAGTATGTATAATTGAAATTGTCTGGTTAGTAATTTTAATAATATTAGATAACCAAATGTTCCAATAGCAATTCAGTGATTTAGAGTTAGAGATAGGTTTATCCTTTAGTATTGATATGAATATTTGATGGACTTTGTTTAAGAATTCCTTCTAGTCTTTTTTCATCATTTTGTCATAAAAATATACTTTACATTTCTTCTTTTTGTTTCTTATTTTTGTTGGAGTGAAGTTTGTATGCCATGTTGTTAATAAGATTATATGATTACTTTCAGTTATACCAGTAGTATTAGTAAGAGTAAGTATTTCAATATCAAGTAAAATTTCTGGAGAAACCTATATATCATTTATTTGTGAGCATGAGTTATTTCAATGCCAAGTAGGAGTTATAATACTATGAAAGTTGAGCAGGCTAGTAAAGTTGTTTGTAGAGAAGTCTATAAAAAATATATTTTTCATTCTTTTTCTAATAAAGTTGTCAAAGTTGAAGTCACCTAGTATGATAATATGCTAGTTTTTATGTTTTGCTTCTGTAGACCAAAGTGAGATTTGAGTTTGAGTACAGTTTGTGAGATCTGAATTATTAGATAGAAAATAGACTAATATTATGCAAGTTTTGTTATTTGGAAAGAAAAAATCTATACAAAGAGCTGTTCCTAGAAAGGTAATAATATTGTATATATAAGGTTGTATAGTATAATATACCAAAGTGCTGTTCCAATACTTAATTCTCTCTGTTGGTATAGTATAAGGGTGTAATTAGATATAAAAATCTTGTAAACAGAGTTTGTTAGTCATAGTTAAGAAGATTCTTTCAATTTTGTTTCAGTAATTGAAATGATATAGAGATCCTTTTGTAAGTAATATATTATCTACTGCTAATGTTTAACTTGGTTATTAAATCCTCTAATATTATATATTATGAAATTAATCTTTTCTTTGATATTTGGAATGTTATCTGTTATTGTATTATGTTTAGATGTATTATCTATTTGTAGTATAGGATTATATAATATTAAATAAGAGTTGGTATCTGCAGTTATAATTTCATTGTTCATTATTATCAATGCTAGGAGTTATGTTCATATTTTCATTAGTATATTTGGTGTTATTATTTAGTGTAGTAAAAATATTCTAGCTTGGCTTTGGAAGGTCTAGGAGGCTAAAGATATATGTTAGAATATTAGTATATGTAAAGTTTTCACTAAGTAGTTTTAATGCATCTCCTACTTTTTCATAATTAACAATAGAAAATACAAGTTTATTATTAGAAATATATTGATCAAGAAACTCTTTGAATTAGTTAATTGTAGAAGTTAGTATAATAGCAGTATTATCATTAGAGTTATTATACTTTTTTTTTTACTTGACATCAATTCAGCTATCTAGAATACTCTTGAAGTAGTAGTATTCTCAAAAATCTTTAACTGCAATTAATAGTTGTTGTAGTATTGTGATAGAAATAGTAAGATTTACTAGTTCTACTTGTCTGTAGTCCTATAGCAAGTCTAGCTTGTCCATAGGATTAATAGACATGTAAGCTGGTAAAAATGCAACTAAGATTGTATAAGATAGTAGGATTTCATTTATAAATACATATGCTATATATTTGTCTTCTATTGAGAATTAGTATTTGTTTCATAATTGTAGTTTGTTTGGATCTATAAGTAAGTAACACTTTTAGATAATAAAGTTGTTAGATAGACAATTGAAAGAGTAATTTTCTTTTAGCAATTTTATGTAGTTTTTGAAATTTTTAGTATTGCGAAAAGAAATAGAAATATTTTATACAAGCATGATATAAGTTCTTATAAAGTATATAGAAGTAGTGGTTTAGGTTCAGATAAATCAAATTAAGTATCAGGTATTCTTTTGAATATATATAAAGTTTGAAGTTTAGCTTTATATCAAGTTAGATTTTTAAGTTCTGTATAAGTAGTAATAGAGAATAAATTTCTTATTAATTCATGTAAGCTCCTTGGAATATCTGTAAAAGAATACAGTTATTATCAAAATATAAATTAGGAAGATTAGTAAATTTGAATATATATTATATAGTATAAGCTACAGATTCAGTTTGTTTTTTGTCTTTTATTAGGAGCTGAAATAGTATTATTTCTTGTATCTCTTGGCTTATTTGATAAAGATCATTTAGAAGAGGTTGTAATTTTTCTATTTTTATTTCTTTAATTATCTTGTTAATTTCTTCAAATTTTAGTGTTATTTTTTTTTTTTTTTTTCAGCAGTCATGCCACAACTTTTGATTTATTAAGAAAAATTAAAGTATAACTATATATACTCTTTACTAATCTCTAAGCTATATAATGCTAATTTAATCTTTAAAGTGTGACTAACTTGGTTGTCATTTAAGATACCTATGTTTGACCTGCTATAACAAATTTTGCTTTCTTTCTAAGCTCTTCTTTTTCTCAAAAGAAGATACCCAAAAGTCCCTAGCTAGGATTTGTAGCCTGTCATAACTGTTTTAGTATATTAACTAAGGTTTTGAGTAACCTGTATGGATCTAGGTTTCTATCTCTCTAAAGGCTAATTCCTACACTGAGAGATTGTCTTCTTTTTCTATTAGTATTTGATCTGTAATTGTTACTGTACTTTTTTCTGATTTTCCTTTCATTTTACTTCTTTTTTTCTCATTTGAAATTTCTTTTTCTTTTTCCTACAGTATAATTTCATTGTATCTGGTCTTCCATATTTCTTGTCAAAAGCTTTTGATCCATTTTTCAAGGTAGGTTTCTAGTATTAGTTTGGTTTCTCTTTTTGAAATCCCAAATGATAGGAATTCTTTGATAAGTTCTTCTCATATAAAACCTCTTGAAGTTTCTTGTCTTTGGAAGATCGCTTTTGTGAGTTCTACAAGAAAAAGTAATTTTCTAATTTTCCTCTTCTGTGCTTCAAATACTTCTACTGATTGGAATAGTTTTTCGAGTTTGTTTAGAACCTTCTTCTCTAATTCTTTCTATTTCTCTTTATCTGAATTACAGGTTAGTAAATGCTCAAACATTTCTTCTTCACTATTGCATCTTGGGCAAATGCTATTATCATAAAGATTAGGCTGAAATAGGTATTTCTTTTCTAATGTAGGGAGTAGTTGGTTTATATACTTTATCGTAAATATCTATCTGCTATTCTCTTCTAGACTATTTTTCTGCTTCTTTCAAATTCTATTTACTAATCTACTAAACATACTCTAGCTCATACTATCCTTTCTATTTCTATGTATTCTATCCTTTCTTCCTCTTATAAATACCCATTCTGATTTAACTATACTGCTATTTAATTTCTTTATAAAATTTCTAATTGGCTTTTTGATCTCTATTCCTTTCCATGATGTACTGAATACTATATTCTTGATCTGTATTTGCTATATTCTGACTACCTGCTCTTCTTCTGTACCTTTTTTTGCTTCTGTATCTGCTATCTCATTTTTAGTAATTCCTGTATAAGCTTTAATTTTGTGTAAAATCAAGCTAATACTTTTGGTTTCAACTATTAGCTTTATCGCTTTAAGAATTGCTGTGTTGGTTGTTTTTAGCTATTCTCTTGCCTTTCCTTTTTTGCTTTTGTTTATTGCTTGAATAGCTACAGCGCTGTCTGTAAATATGTTTGCTTCACAGTTTTCTGAGCATATAAGCAGTGCTTCTAGAATCGCTATGAGCTCTGCTCTTGTAGATGATGCCCATTTGTCTGTTTTTCCTCTGACTTTACAAATAATATTATTGTTAGCTCCTCTTTGAACAAAAGCATAGCTAAGTTTTTTGCTACTTTTTTGTTCTTCTTTCAAAGATCTATCTGTATAGATATAAGCTTGCGTGAGGCTTTGGTTGTTATTGCATAGAGCTTTGAGCAATATTTTTCTTTCTTTAGAGTATAACAGAATTTTATCTATCAGGTGCTCGCTCCAAAAATAGTTTATAATCTTTACTTCTTGCATTTTGCTTTCTTGTAAGTCTCTATTATAACTACTAAGATAGCTTTGCAATTCATCTGGAGCAATACCTATTGTACGTCCTTCTGGTTTATATTTAATCCAGTTGGTTATATCTCTGAGTGTGTTGAGCTTATATCTTTTATTTTTTGAGCTCATTAGAATATTCTCATCATTTTCTATTAAAAATTCTTTTTCTGGTAGCTCTTTAACTATTTTCTATTTTTGTACCTCTGCGGTTTTCTCTGTTTTGTTTATAATTCTTCCTATTCTTCATGTTTCTTTTGTATTTCCACTCAGTACTACCTATTCTTCTTTTGATCTCTTTTCCGATACCATGTTCAAAGTCAGTCTTATTACAGCTGTATTAATATCTCCATTGCAAGTAAACCTTAGTTTTAGAGATCTCAAGTTTTTGTCTTCTAAAAGTAATTCTTCTAGATTTCTAAACCAAAAACTCTTTCTTCCCTTAGTACTCAGATCTCTAATTTTTTTGAGCTGATACTATGAGAGCATTGCAGAGCCCTTAGAGTTAAGTAGTTGTTCTAAATAAAAGATGTCTAATTTGCATAACCCTTGTATCATTTTCTTGCTCAAATCTTTTCCTAGTATATCTCATAAGCTTCTTGTTCTAGGAGTTTGATTCTCTTGTTCTATCTCTAAGTCTTTTGAAATATTAATTTCTAGATTTCTTGTGATTACCAGAATATTTGCATTGAGGTTATGTCTAAAGTTCCATTTTTTAATACTTTCTGTGTCAAGTTCTCATATTGGTCTTATACTCAACATCTCACTTTGGGCCTGGTTGAGTCTTGCAACTGTTGTTTGAGTAATAATTCCTCTATCATTTAGATGAACTAACTACTCTAAGATACTGTGCTCTGTGTATCGCTCCCAAAGTAATTTAATTCCTATTATATTTTTATGCCTTATTAGGTAATTAGTAGCTGAGGCAGGAAGTTGGAACTTCTTTTTAGCTAGTTGATAAACTGATAGAAAAAGTGTATCACAAGTATTTCTTTTGAGTGGAGTAATCATAAGTCTATACTCCAATCTGGAGATAAGTACTTTGTTTATCAAGTATTTGATCTGTCCTGTTGAGATCCATTTATGATTTATCATACTTGTGAAGCTGTAAATATCCCTTTTGATTCTATTTTTAGTGCTCTTTTCTTGGTTTGTTGCTCCAATCCAAACTCCAAGAAAGCGTGCTGTTTCTTTTCCTTCTTTTATTAGAATTTCTATTTTTTCTGAGCCTATTAGAATTTTCTCATTGCTGTATACTCTTTTATTATTGATTGCAATTAGCTCTGATTTCTTGGGCTTAATTTCTATATTGTTTAACTCGTAAAATTCTTATGCTCTGTCAATTATCTTTTGTAGGTCCTGTTGTGACTTTACAATCCATGTGGTATCATCTGCGAAAGCTAAACCTAGAATTCTGATCTTTTCTACCTTGCTGCTTTTGACAGGGTTAGGTAGTTTTATCACATATCTCAGATTGGAGTTTTGGATATTGCAGAGGAGTAGATCGTAGAAGATTCTCTATATCAAAGGAGATATTACCTCTTCTTGATCTATACTGTATTGGGCTTGAAATCCTTTTGTGAGACCTGTTTTAGTGATTATTTTAACTTCTCTTTTGTTATATATTTCTATTAAGAATTTCTCGAGTTTGTCTTTTATTTGTATTCTGTTCAAAGCTTTTCGTAGACCTACTATAC
>CAJVPM010001036.1:0-13525 GCA_910592325.1 Scutellospora calospora
ACTGACTATACTGACTATATAGTACTATATAAAATTTATGAATATAGTAGTACCTATCTGAGTAAATCAAGAGGAGGGTACTATAATCAGGGGAATGCACTGGGTCTTATTCTATTTACAGAAATATGATCTTATGAATTGTACTCAGGTCTTTTTTATGAGAGATATCATAATTAATAAGGGAGGTACTATAGTTAGTGGCTTTGATGTATATTATGTTATTTGGCAGTAATTTTCATTCTAGAGATGTACCTCACGTGAAATAACAAAATTCTCACACTCACAACTTCATGTACTATGCATAAGATGATGTCAACTATAAAGTTATTTGATTAAGAGAATTAAATAAATAATATATATTAAATAACTACATTCTTGTTATGTCATATTATTAATAAGTTTTACATGACTCACATAAAATTGTGCAAAATCACGCTAGTTTGACCTTGCACAAGGTACATCTCATTTATTACTATATATTAATACAGTAATATTTATTTGAAATATACATAAACTACATTATTTATACAATAAAAACTAATATATTTACACAATAATCAAGTCTTCACAAAATTGCGCAATAATCAGTAAGTATTAAAAGATAATAAGTTAAATTTACTTTTGTCATTACAAAACTAGGACTTGCTAAATTAATAAAGAGCTACTAATTATATCTTTTGGCACAGACACTAGTGCCTAGCATGGTAAGAGCAAAAAAACCAAAGTTCTTTAAAAAATCATGGTAACCCAAAATTTTAATTTATGAATTCCAACTTTCGCCATTAACAAAAACAAATCTATACAATTCGCAACTTTTATAATTGAAGGTGAATGTTAAGTATTATTGATTTGAATCTTGTGATTAATCTAAATATTTTGTTTTTGCGCAGAATTTTTCAGAGTATCCTTGTTGAGAAAATAATTTCAAACTGATGTCAAGACTATATAACTAATTTGGTATAGACACATTGTACCTAACCTAAAAATATCAAGGCATTAGCATTGACATACTAGTACTCGGTGTAAGTGCCTAATATGCACTATTGACTATGTAGTACTATTTTAAGAAGCATCAAATTTATGAAATATAGTAGTACCTATCTGAGTAAATCAAGTGGAGTACTATAATCAGGGAAATGCACCGGGTTTATTCAATTTACAGAAATATGATCTAATGAATTGAACTCAGATCTTATTTTATATGAGATATCATAATTGTAATATTATTACTGTATATTAATACAGTAATATTTATTTGATATATATGTAAACTATATTATTTATACAATATATTTACATAATAATAAAGTTCGCAAAGTTGTGCAGCAAATAGCGAGTATTAAGAAATAAATAATAAAGTTAAATTCACTTTGTCATTACAAAAGCTATAACTTGCTAAACCAATAATTTAAAGAGCTACTACCAATTTAATTATATTCTTTGCGTATGAACATAAATGAACATAAATTCTTCGCATATGAACAGAGTTTAGTTGATTTACGTGCTTTTGATATTCTAGCTTAATTTGGTAAAACTCATGTTTATCATTATGTAATAGTTAATCACCCTCTTTTTTTTTTTTTTTACTGTGAGAAAATATAAGGATCTCAACGAATTTTATATACAGTAATGAAAAATATATACAATATACTGTATTTAAAATCGCAAAATAATGGGCTTCAAAAATCGGGACCCTTAAAAACAGCATGCTTTGTTTCAAAAAATGTTCATGGGAATTTCGAAAAATATGTAGTAATAATATAGATTTTTTTATTCACGATAACTTCCAAATTAGTTCAAATTAGTTCGCTAAGCATGATATGATATTCACGTTATTGTTCTTGAGAAAAACTCAGTATTACGAACTCGCATTTTTTTATCATAATAATCGTGTCCTATAAAAAAAATTAGATATATAAGGACTACTTTTTTTCTCTACTAGTTTTATTATTCACTTCTCATTCATCTATATTTTCTTCTCTTTCTTTCTTTCTCTTTCTCTCTTTCTTTTTTTTCTCTTTCTTTCTTTTTCCCTTTTTATATAAAAAAACTTTTTTTTTGTTTATATGTGCAGAATGCTTTCTTTTTTCTACACATATAGGTGAATATTTATATTTTTAGACAAATACTCATATTTTTTTTTATTAGTTATTTTTTTATTTAATACTAACACTGGGATGGGTTTTTATTTTTTTTTTCTTATCTCAAACTCATGAGAAATAAATGAGTCAAAGTTATGGTGAAGTCTTCGGACTAATGATCCTAGACCAACTCGCTTGAACTTGAGTCAGAGATGGGTTAGAGCAGTGTGTGGTATGACGAAAGGTAAGTAGGGGGCACTCCCCAACTATAGAATACACCTCTTTGTAATGGTTGGGACAAGTAGGAGAGTTAAATCTCCGAAACCAAGTATTCCAATAAATAAATTTAGAATATTTTTTAATTTAAAATATATAGTTATAGAAAATTAAATGTATTTGTTAAAAAAATTTTTTATTAATAATAAAAGAATAATAAAATAAAATATATTTGAATTATCGTTAAATGAATATTCGTTGAAAGTTTTAAAATTGAAAAAAAAAAAATTAGTAAATATAATACATAAATATATTATGATATTTGACTTTAGTTTTTAGCGGTGCAAAAACAGTACAATCTTATTAATTTTATAATTAAAATAATCAATAAAATTTAATTATAAATATATATCACTATCGGTTCGCCAATATTACCTCATGCTCTAATAAAATAAAACTATGTTAAAATGTATTTTTGAACTTTAATAAATAAACTGCAAAAGCACGAACTTGTTTAATAAGACGCGAATTGTGTAGATTTCTAATAATAACCAACTGGAAAATACTCTTCATTTTTTTTAGCGATTTTTTTGACGTATATAGAGCGAAAGGTATAGTTTCCGAATATCTAAAATAAGTTATTAAAGGAGAATAACAAAAGATTTTAATTTTCTTTTAAATAATCTCAAAAAAAAAAAAAAAACGTAAAAATTGATTTTCGCCATATGAACAGTAATTTAGAGGCGATTGATCGGTTCTATCCTGCGACCGTTAGCTATATTTTAAACCTATTCAGTAATACGGTATTTTCATCCATAACTCTATAAACCCGCTTTTCTGCGTAATAAAAAAGCTTCCTTGTGAAGCTTGAAAATTTTTACATGTTCATATGCTATTGGTAATGATTATCACGTGGTGGCTAAAATTTCGAATGTTATAAATGCAGAAATGTCATACTGATATGTAACAATACTTTTTTACTATTCTCTATAATATGCCTGACGAAAAGAAACTTCCGTGGGGAATTAATGCAACAAAGCCCGGTTCTGCAAAGGTACTTTGAAAATTAAAGTATAATATATATTTTCAACGGTTTGATTCTTATATACTGATTTTTAATTTCTCAGACTCTTACGAAAACTAAGCTACAAGCATTTAGCATTGGTACTCATAAAAAGACGCCTTTTCAAAAGCATAAAGAAGAACTAGAACAGAAGAAAAAGGTTCAAGTCTTTATGACTATAGTTGAGTCTTTTTTTTTTATACCCTTTTACTTAATCTAATTTTTTTTTTAATAGCAAGAGTCTGAAGAAGCTGCAAAAGTTTATGCTGAATTCGTAGCATCATTCGAAAAAGACGAAGGTGGTGGAAAAGCCTTTGTTAAAGGCGAAACTATTGTACCAAAATGTGAGTCCATTAGTTAGCTTGTAAACCACTGTAATCGTCGTTCACTAAGTTACTTGGTAATGTCTGCTAGTATTATTCGATCATGAAGTGATAAATATTAAAAAGGAAACACCTGTCCCAACGACTCCGCCAAAATTATATAAACCACAAGCTTTCGTACCTGCTGTAACTACTATTACTGAACGAGAACCGACCCCCGAAATTAAAGTCGAAGAGAGCATAGACAAGAATGAGGTTAATTTGTGCAAGCAGTCACCCATCAAATTTTATTCATTTTCTGACTTATAACCAATTATTTAAATTTATAGGATGAAGACAAACAAGAAGAAAAGGCTAAAAAAAAGCGTAATTTAGATTCTTTTTTGGAAGAAATTAAACGGTTGGTAATCAAGAAATTATAATTACTATATCAGTTTAAATTTATTTACTAATGTTATATTTATCTTAATGAACAATAGTGAACAAG
This sequence comes from Scutellospora calospora, assembly GCA_910592325.1. Taxonomy (NCBI): domain Eukaryota; kingdom Fungi; phylum Glomeromycota; class Glomeromycetes; order Diversisporales; family Gigasporaceae; genus Scutellospora; species Scutellospora calospora. Next base: position 4,171 of record CAJVPM010001036.1, read on the forward strand.
AAGAAAGAGAGGATCGGCTGAGACAAAAACATGCAAAACTTGCTGGCGCTGGTGTTTCAACAGGTGTGTGTTTACTAATAATGCTTAAGACAATAATATATTCTCATCTTTTCTTTATTTGGCACTTAAAGTCGGTGCAAATGATATAGAAATTGGTTCTAGCGATGAATTTGTGCCTACTTCACTAACAGTTAAAGCAGGTTAGTTAAGTCCCAACATTTAAAAATATATATTTTAGGCTTTGATCGTATAATAGAAATTTTTTACGCAGCTTTTGAGGATCGACCTGGATCACACGATACCGGTGATCCAAATACGACAAATTTATATGTTGGCAATATAAGTCCTGAGGTAATTTTATATTCTGATGATCCATCAATACAACTATCTTTTTTTTTTATTGATGTAAGCATTTTATATATTTTTTGCTTTGATAGGTTAATGAAGAAATGTTATGCAAAGAATTTGCAAAATATGGTCCTATAGCAAGTGTAAAGATAATGTGGCCACGTACTCAAGAAGAAAAAGATAGGAATCGTAATTGTGGGTTTGTCAGTTTTATGGATCGTGAATGTGCAGCTATAGCCTTAAAAAATATGGACGGAAGAGAATTACTTGGCTATGTTATGAGAGTGGGATGGGGTAAAGCAGTACCAATTCCACCACAACCTATTTATGGTATTATTATTAAACATACAATATATTTATATATGCTGTTTTTTAAAACAATTTAATTCATATTAATTGAACTGTATATTTTAAGTATTGAATGAAGGTGGACGACCACCGCCAAGTGGATTACCTTTTAATGCACAAATGGTTCACGCAAATAGTAAGCATCGTAGCATTTGTGTATTATGTTTTGTAATTACTCATTTTAATTTATTCTTTTTTTCATTTTTAAACAGATTATGCTACTGTACCACCACCTGGGTCGACTACAGTGAGTAGCTTGAGTAGCTTAGATTGTTAACTCTATGTTTCATGTATTTTATTATAACAATAGTTCTCTTTTTTTTTTTTTTTTTTTTTTTTGAAGGCCGTTTTAAAAGGTCCTCGCCTTGAGGTACAGGTTGCGCGGCCTGAAGATCCTCAAATTATAAAAATAATACATCGCATGGTAGAACGTGTTGTAAAATATGGACCACCATTTGAGGTAATTTAAGATTTTATTTTTAATATTTTAGTATTAAATATTTATTTTTTACATATATTATTTATTATTATTAAATTAATAGGCTATAATAATGGATCGCGAATGGAATAATTCCAAATTTGGGTTCTTGTTCAATAACGACGTAATGTAGCACATATATAGTTAGAAAACTTGATTTTGATGTCAATATTTATCATGAAGTCCTTATATTCAATAGTCACCTGAACATATTTATTATCGTTGGAGATTATATTCCATTCTCCAAGGCGATCCAAAGAATAAGTGGCGTACCGAAGCTTTTCACATGTTTAATGAAGGACCTATATGGGTTCCTCCGGAGATACCTTTTGATGAAGACGTTTGTATCATGATATGCAATAAAAACAACCCTTCATTAAATATTACAGGATTGCTTACGTTATTATCTTTGGGCAACAGGCCGCAGATGAGTTATTGGACTCCGATGAAGAGGATGAACGAGAAAGAGAGCGTGTTCCTAAAGGTACACTCGGCCCTAAAGCAAAACATCGATTAGAAGTAATGTTACGGAAATTGACCTATGAGAGAGGCGCTATAGCAAAAGCAATGACCTTTTCCATTGACCATTCTGACGCTGCTGATGAGGTAAAATCTGTTACAAATATTTTATATATTCCTAACAACTACTATTAATCAAATATATTACTTAAAATATAGATAGTGGATATAATCTTAAAACACTTGTTATTAAGGAAACGCCTATTCCAATCAAAGTTGCTCGACTATATTTGGTATCAGATATTCTACATAATCGTAGTGTTTCAGTGCCGAATGCCTGGAAATTTAGAACAGTATACGTATATATATTGTATTTGAATATATTGTTTATCTTTTAGTACATCAAAATGTTAATCACAACTAAATATTTATATATATCTTACCTTGAAAGTAGGAAAATATTTGAACATTTGAACGAGGTATATAGATCTATTGCGGCTAGATTGAAGCAGAGACTTTTAGGGAAGTGGCAAAATAGAAGATGAATATTTTGTTACAAGCTTTATGATTTAATATGATCATACTGTCTTTGTTAACAAAAAAAAAAAAAACAATGCTAAGAGAAAATATGGCATTTTTATCATTTCAATCAAGTTGGCTTTGAATATGGTTTTTTCTACCTCTATTTTGTGAAACTTTTTTTTTTCTTTTTTTTCCTCAGAATCGCATAAACTCTTAACAGCGTCAAATCACAACAATTCTTACCATATGGGAAAATTGGATTGTTTTTTCCACAACCATATATTGAATCTTTAACAAACACTTTCATGAAGCTTACAAAAGACGATAAAATTAAAAATTCTACAATATCACAACTATCCACCTCATCATCATCACCATCATCTGTAAATGATTGCACGAAAGTCATAGAAATACAAATAGACCATTGATGGTCAATTTGATTTTCAATTTATTAATGAGTATATTTTTAAAGAATTAATGTTTTACTAAGTTTGTGTATATTTCAATTTAATGAGCTATGTCGAAATATTTAGTTAATATACAAAAAAATGTTTTTTTTTAGAAATTATAACGCAATTAATTTATAAAGATTTAGTGATTACTAAAAGTAATTATGGTTTAATCCTGTTGAATAAAAAAAATTTAATACAAATATTCACATGTTTAGCGATGGAATCTGCTTGCTCGTCTTTGCTTGAGCTATTTATTCAATCTCGAGCCGCTACTACAAGTTAAGCTAAGTTACTTATAATTCAAATTGCAAATGTAATTTTAAAAGTTTATTTTCTTTATCTAAAAATAAATATCGATATAGCTTGTAACAAAATTTATATTATATAAGTTTATCAATATACAGTATAATTTACTTGATGCAAATTTATTAAGATAAAATTTTCAATATGTTAACAATTTTTAAATATATATTCTAAATATATGTTTTTGTTTTGAAAATCAAGTTTTGATTAAATAATTTACTATGATTTGTAAGGTTATTTTCAATGAAAAATTTATAATATAGTAGTTTTTGAAAATTTTGATTTTTAATAATTGATACTATAATTGTAACCGTATCTGTTAAGGGTAGATAGGTTTGGGACCGATTTGTATATGAAACTAAGCAAACTGAGGTTTTTCTTTATTAAAAAATTGCAAGCGAAAGCCTAATTAGCTTTCTTTCTTTTTACACATTTTTATATCGCATTTTACAATACAATTACTGAACTATGACTACAACTTGACGCATGGTCGTTACGCTTTCTAATGACTAATGCTAACGCGATTCCGACCTTACATCACGTTCACGTGATATGCATTTGTTTTATGAATCTCCGATACGATCGTTGCACGAACTTCCAGCACGTTCGTTGTGCGACACGTGCATTGTGCAACGTGGTTCAGCAGTTCCCTTACACTTTCCCCATTTAAAACAGTTTCACCACATTTTTCAAAATCTTTTATTAGGTCTTTATATTTTTCGAGATTGTTTAAGAGTTTCCAGGTCGCATCATACAACGGTTGTCTTTTCCACTTCACCAAGTATTGTAGATGGTAGTAGTAAATTCTTTTATCTAATATGGCTTCGACTTCATGTTCTTCAGAAGTTTTACTTTTGATATTTTGGGTTGATTCAGTAGCTTCTTTGTTCTAATTAGAGTAATATAGTTTCAACAAGGATATGTGGAAGACTGGATAGATACATATGGTTTCAGAGATTTCTAGCTAATATGCTGTTGCTGATATTTTCTGATTAATTTTATAGAGGCTTATGAACTTTGAAATTAATTTTTTTGATAGTTTTTTTCTATTTTCTTGTAGAGATAAGTTTGCTCTATTTAGTATTACTAATTCTCTTTCTTCTAATTTTAGGTAATATTATTTCTTGTTAGCTTGTTTAATTGTTCTTCTTAGATATTTACTAGTGTATCTTTTACTACATTCATTATTTCAGTTTAATGTTCAAGTAATTCTTGTGTAGTTTTAATATTTGTTGGTTTATTTTTTTGATTGTTAAACTTAATAGTATTCTTGAATAGTGTCTATTATCTAACTAGAATAGTGTATATCTTATAGATCCTTGTAGTAAATTGTTATACAAAAATTCTGCAGCAAGTAAAATTTCTTTCTAATTATCTTGCTTATAGTTCATATATACATATAGCATTTCTTCAAGGATTTAGTTAGTTCATTCTATCTAGCCATCTATTTGTAAGTATACTGCTATTAATATTTTTAGCTCTAAGCCTATTATTTTAAAGAGATTTTTTCAAAATTTGCTAGTGAATTTAGGATCTCTATTAGAAATTATAAAGCATAGTAACTCGTGATATTTTAAAATTTTTTTAAAGAAAAGTTAGACTACTTCTACTATTATTACAGAGCTTCTAGTAGGTATAAAGTGTGTTTTTTTGTTAAGTCTATCTACTATTACTATTATTAAATTATTTTTATTTTTATTTGTGATAAGTATATTATAAAGTTTATTAATACTATTTCTTAGGATTATATTAGTATTTCTAGTAGTTGTAATCAGTGTTTAAAATTCTATATTCTTAGTATTCTCAGTGAACATTAAAATTATTAAGAATATCAATATTTAAATTAATGTTCTTTTATTTAAGAACATTTTGTATAGATAGAATGTTCTTAAAATATTATTATTATTAAACAATTAAATAATTATAAGTTTTTTTACTACTATATTAATCTTATATAGGTTCTTAAGTAAAGTTATGTATAGAAACTTTTTAATTCTATTAGTATTTAAAATGTTAAAATTGGTTCAGTAAATCATGAGTTATACCTATTTTAATTTTTGTAACTATAAGTTTTCTTTACAAATTTGTAAAAAAAAAAATCTATAGTTACAAAAACTAAAACAAATATAACTTATGATTTACTAAATCAATTTTAATATTTCATATACTATTAGAATCAAAAAGTTCCTGTATACAATTTTATATAAGAGCTCAAGATAGGTTTACTTAATAAAAATATAAGTTTATTTAAAAAATAATATTTATATAATGAGAATATTAAAAAATTTTGAGAACATTAATACTATAAATTAATGAGTTGGATCCTATAGCTTAGTTGGTTAAGCTCTCAACCCTCTACAGACAAGGTCAACGGTTCGAGTCTGGTTGGAGGCATTTGCTTCTGTAATTCTTATAAAAACTATTATTCGAATGTGAAGCTTTATGGTAAAACCCATGTGAAGTACAAGATTCTAGAAAAAGAATTCCTAGAAGGAGATCAATATTATAGAGCAAGTTGGCATTATGTATGATAGTTAGTGTTACAGAAGGTTCTGTTATATAAGTATTGCGCAAATAAGTCCTCGAAGAATTAGGCAGTACCAACATCTCCAGCAGTTGGGAACTTGCTTAGAAGAGTAACACGAAAGTAATACGAGCTAGAGTAATGAGCGAAGCAGTGAATATAATAGAAATCTGTAAAAAAAGATTGTCCTAACTATATGTGGAACACCTCTGATATATGTGAAAGCTAGAATTAGAAGGTTCCAGTTCTATAGAAAGTTGGCTACTATTTAGAATATGTGTAAAAACTCAAATTGGCAGGAAGCACTGGGCTGGTAGTGCAATTGCACATCTGAGTACAAGGGCATATTAACATTAAACACCAGCTAATACAGATGCAAGTTGGAAGTAGTACTACATATTACGAACCTAGTTAGAAGCAATCTTGATTGTGAAACATAGCCTATACTCTACTAATACATGGGAGTATCTGGTATTAATAGTTGCACAGCATATGAACACAGTTGTACATTATAAAATGCTGGCATCTCCATGATCTGCAGAAGATGTAACAAGTTGTGGGCCTAGGCTTTAGTCATGAATGTACTAACTAGGAGATATGGAGTTAGGCAGTAAAACTGGCTAGACACTAAACAGGAAGTTATCTGTGAAAATTGATGATACTCCATATAGCCTATAGTACCTGTCTAGTAGTATCTCTGTATAAGTATGAATGATGTGAGGAATATAGTGATAGTGATCTAATAATAATAGTCATAGCATAAACCCTAATCAGAAAACTATAATAGGTAATATAAATTAGATCAAAAATAATTCGTAGATAAATTAGTCCTAAGGTTTATATATAGATTTAAATACGTTGTAATCGTTACTTGTAACAAATTATAATAAATTTAATAAAGTATATGGCCAAAGAGGTTACTTGTAAAAAAAAAAAAAAAACATTAATACTATAAATTTAGCTTACTTGAGAACATAATTTTGAATTTGAATTTTAAATACTTGTTATAATAATCTTGCTAAAGCTTGTATAGAGCTTTTATTTCTCTAATAGCTATTATATTTTTTTATGTATTTTTTCATATTATTATTCATATTTTTATAGTAGTAACTTCTTTTTAATACTTTGTAGATTTATTTAAATCTAAAATATCTATTCAAGTTATAGCTTTCTTTTAATAATAGCTTTCATTCTTTAAATTCTTTTACTATATATAATTTTTATTCTTCTGTATCTTCTTTAAAAAATAGTAATCTGTTTTCTTTTAGTTTGAATCTACTTATTTGCTTTCCTAATTATTTAGCTTTCTTGTTATTAGGATCTTTTAATATTTCTAAGATTCTTTTAAGATAAGTATCTTTCTTGTATTCTTTTTTTATTCTTTCATATATATCTTTCTTAATACTAACTTCTGTTATTGTATTTGTTTTAAGTTTTTTTGATAATGTATCTACTACTATATTATCTTTTCTAGTTTATATTTAATAATAAAATCATATGTTTAAAGAATTTTAATACATTGTACTTGTTTTTAGAATAATTTTACTTAGAATTGTAAGTATTATAGTAATTTATAGTCAGTTATAATTTAGAAGGTATTTCCTTTTAAATATATATATTAGATTTTTAGTGTATATATATAATTGTTATTAGTGCTTTTTCATAAATTAGATAATTTAATTCTATAAAGTTTAGTTTTCTTAATTTATATACTATTAGTTGTTCTCTGTAGCTTTAGTCTTAATATAATACTGCTTCTATTGCTTTTTTTTTTTTTCTACTTGAGTGATCTTGCCCATCATTTATTAGAGGAAATATCATTAGATACATATAACTATATATCATAAGATATAAAGAGAATACAAATTATATATATTCTAAAACTAATCTATAATTAAATCCCTCCTCATTGCAATTCTGAACTCACTCGGCTACTAATTAGTACCCAAGTGCGATCTGCTGCAGAAGTCTTTTTTCTCTTTGCAGTAACTCTTCTCGAAGAAGATATTATCTTTGGATCAGCAAAGGTGACTTCAAGCCCTATCAAGATCTTAGGTCCCTTCTAACCTAGTTAATACTAAGCTATAAGTAGTTAACACCTAGTCTCAAGATAGAAAAAAAATAAAAATTGTTACTAATCTAAAAGCTTAAGCTTACAAAAACTTGCCTTAAGTCATAAAAACTTTGTTAAGCAGTAATGTAATAAAAGGATGAAATAAAAAAGAACTAAATAGGAGGTAACCAGATACCTTGTAACCTGAGTCAGGCTTAAAAATTTTAAGTTGTGCAACTTATAATCTATCTCATATAATTCTCTATTCAACGTACAATCTACCTTTAGACTTTAGAACCTGTAGCACTAAGGTCATATTTCAAACTAAACAATAAACAAAGCATATAAAATTTTTATTATACAAAGTATGTAACTTTGTTAATAAACAAAATACGTGACTATGTTTACTGTACAAGGTTATACATCTACAGAGTAATTCTAAAAATAGAAGGAGTAAACAATACCGATCTTTTGTAGGAGAGAATTTAGATTCTCTACTTTCATTGAAAAAAAATGGAAGACTAGAGGAAAAAGCTTGTGATATATTATTGTTTTCCAAAGTCTAAAAGAGTATGTAGACAAAATAATTTATTATCTCCTTCTTAAGTTTTCTTTTACTAACTTCATTAACAAAAAATAACTTTGCGTATCTTTACTAAAATTTCTTATACAAGAGCTCTCTTCTTTTGCTAGTTATCTTGTATAATATCACTTTTAGCTTGTATATTAAATATACAGAGAAGTCTCTGAGAGTAGGCAGTTGACCTCTGTAAAAACTATTATATTGTAAAATAAACTTTTTCATATTTCCATAATAAATTTTTGTTTTTTGCTTTTTCAAAATTTTGGAAAAAAAGATCATCGAAAAGAGTGTATGGTAATATCAAAGCTATTATTTTTGAATCTGTTAGAATATAACTAGTATATATATTTTTTTTTGTTTTTTTTTCTTTTAGCAGTCATACTAATACTTTATTAGACTTTTTAAAACTATACAAATTTTAATATTTCTAATTTCCTAAGTTTAGCATTATTTAATTCCTATATAGAGCCTAAATAAAATCTGCTACACTATCTCAATTAGAGATAGACTACTTCATTTGACTGCTACCCTAAAATAGAATATTACTAATTTGATGATATCTTCTTATAGAGAAGCAAAAACAAAAAAAAAATTTTAAGTAAGTAAAAAAAAACAAAAAGAGATATAAGAGTAGATATTAAAAGATACAGATCAAGAAATAGAAAGAGGAAGAAATAAAGAAAGAAAAAAGAAATATGAAATTTGTATTTTACAAATATCAGATAATCATAATTATAATCTTGTAATAGACTTTAAAAATTATAAACTATACTAAATAAGAAAAACCTATTATTTTTCTATTTAATTAGAATATTTAACAAAAAACTATATAGGAAAAAAAACTTCAACTTGATTATAGAGAATTAGTATAGATCACTAGTTAGTTTAGAAGCAATATTTTCAGAGTTCTAGTATCTTTAAAACATATATATAGTTATGTTTATATTATTATTTTGTTTCTGAACTATATTATCAACAAATCTATTTAGGAAGTAAATACTGCTGATTATTTTAGAAGTTTTATGTATTGATCTTTAGAAGGAAGTAAACTAAAATACCTACTTTTTGTAAACTTCTCAAAGAAAAGTAAAGGTAAGAGGTAAACCAAATTTGTAGCTTTTGTAGATCTTTAATTTTTGCAAGTGTTTTTTATAGGTTTTACAGTTGTATCTCTTAGATTGTAAGCTAATGCAGGCAAATTTGTCTGTATTTTTGCATTCATTTAGCTCTGATTTACTTTTTTAAAATGCAAAAATATTAAAAAAATAATTATAGATAATAAAAT
>CAJVPM010001037.1:0-13522 GCA_910592325.1 Scutellospora calospora
AAGGAAAGGATCTTTCTGCGAAGGTGTTGGACGTAAGTGCTCCTTGTTTAATATATTGTATGGTAAGTATTTTTTTTTAACCCTATTTTAAAATTCTTGCAGAACATATATGTAGGTGTTGTTAAATGTCTTTTCTTGCTCTATATCTATCCCACACAAAATACATTAAAGGAGACCCTTAAGGACTACCTTAATGAGAATTTCTAGGAATATATGTCGAATTTAAGTGAAAATGAATTCACTAACAAATTTTATGGAAGAAGGTATAGTCAAGTATGTAATAACTATTTTTGCTAGTTTAATTGGTTTTATTTTTTTTCTTTTTCGCTGGTTTAATTGGTTTCAATTTTTTTTCTTTGCTTATCTTTTTTGCTATTATTAACTTTTTTATTTTATTTTATATATATATGTATATACTAGCTCTTACAAAAGATGAAGAACCATCATGAAGCAGCATTGAAAAATATCCGTAATATAATTTGGAAAGTTTTCAGTTCTGAGAGGTGCCTTCTCTTAAAAAGTAATACTTCTGCTACTGAAATAGTCTGTTGGAAGGAAAGTGTACAAGTCCACAATTGCTATCGTGCTCTTTTTGAGCAGAATGACGAAGAGATTTTTTGAGTCTCTGTGATCGCGAGGTCTGCCTTCAGCACGATTGCTGTTCCAACTTTGACCAACTATTACTATGCTTTTACATTGGCAGTATGTAATATTTTACTTAACCCTGGTCTAAATCTGTTTTGTGCAAGAGTAAGCCGATGAAACGCTGAATAGATCAATTCTTAGTAAGTATTTGTCTTTATCGTTTTATATCAATAAATAATATCACCATTTATTATTAATATTCATTGTATTCTAACAGAATGATTTCAATAATAGTGGTCCTAATTATAATTCAGCAATTGCAATCATAAACAATGAGCTTGCGGTACGTCCTCAGGATAGTGAATAATCAAGACTGTCCTCGCATGATCCTGAGCCTGAATCCATCTCAAAGATTTCTCAAGAAGAGTTGGATGAATTATTTGAATTCAATCAATATTAGTGTTCGATTTGGGGAGTTTTTTTTCTTTTATTTTTTCGTTTCTTTTATTTTTTTTCTTTTTCATTTATACATTTTATATTGTATTATTCTAAATTGTAATAAAATATCACTTAATAAATTTGATTTGACTTCGCTTTGATAAGTATAAAATAATTGAGAATAAATTATAAATAATTGGGAATAAATTATATTAAAATAAATATGTTTCGTAATATATCATTTGAATAATTTTATTTCGTTATTAATCAGATTCGATATATCTCGATTATAGTTATTAATCGAATTCGCTATATATCAATTATTTTTGTATTTCGTTATTAATCGAATTTGCTATATATCGATTATTTTTGTATTTCGTTATTAAATGAATTTGCTATATATCGATTACATTTGTAATTGATAATAATCAGCAGGGGTGATTAGTATCGATACATATCCCCTCTGGTTAGTAATTGATGCTTATCGGCCTATTTTTTTTGCTGATGAAGGTATTGACAAATTGTGTGATATAATTTCAGGCAGTATTTAGAAAATGCATTTGCAAATCTGCCAAATCAGAAAGTATCAACAAATGGAATACTACCAAAGAAGTTAAGAAGCAGTGACAAGGTATATAAAGATTTGAAATGCTTAGGCAGAATTTGCTATACGTGCTTCAAAAAATCAGAACAAAATATAGATGAAGAAGATGTATTCAAGCAAATAATGAAATTAGCAAACTTAATAACGAATATGAGATACAAATAAAGAAGGTATATGAAAAGCAATGGACAAGAAGAAAAGGAGAAGAATTAAAAGTATAGTGGAAGCTTCTCAGTACAAAAGTACAACAAGAAAGAAAGAAAGAAGAGATGTCAGATATAAATATGTATATAGATACTTGCTGTGAGACAATTCAAGGTGAATTAAAATATATACTTAATGTTTACATCTTCCAAAAAGATCAAGATCAATAAAGTGATGAAAGTCATAAGAAATGAGAAGGTGTTACTTACAGAAGAAAAAGAAGTAAAAAATAAAGTAAAAGCATACTTCATGAAGCAGTTCTGAAAACGAATCACAAACCAAGACTCTTTTTCTATGAGATAGATTAAGGCATATAGTCCTATAAAGAAGTTAAATAGAAATATATATGATAGTCTGCTTAATACAGTAATAGAAGAGGAATAGAGAAATGCTCTTAGCAAAACTAAAAATAAGTCTGTACTAGAAGTTTCTGGTATTAGCTATTCACTAATTAAGAAAGTAGGCAAACTAGTACAAAAAGTCTTTATAATACTAGCAAATCGGTGTATAGCTACCAGAGATATTTTACTTAAATAGAAGTTAGGCCAACTATATTCAATTCCAAAAAATGAAAAATAGAATCATGACCTATCAAATGTATAGCTAATCATCTTACTAGAAGCTTTCTGAAAAACAGTAGTAAGAATAATTAGTAAAAGATTGAATCAAATATTTGTGATGCATAAAGTACTTGAAAGTTTAAACTATGCAGGCTTGTTAGGAGATAGCATAGCAAGTCTTATACATATTATGAACAACATCCTGGAAGATGCAAGACAAAAAAACAAAGAAGTTTGAGTTTTGTTTCAGGATATGAAGAAAGCTTTTGACTCAGTGAGTCTCAAAATAATAGAAAAAGTACTAAGAAGAATCAAGTTACCTAATTTGATGATAAAATTTTTTCTCAGCTTATATAACAAAAGGAAAATTAAAGTAATCACTAAGTATGGACATACTAATGAATTTGAAGCAGAGGATGGGTTAGATCAGGAAGAAGTAGTATCACCATTAATGTAGCATATATTCTATAACCCACTACTCTACTTAATTCATAAAGAAGAAAACCTAGGATATGTTATTAACTCAAACTAGCCTCAAGACCTTAGAACGAATAAAACTTGAGTATCATGCTAGCAGCAAAATGTCTTAGCATATGCAGATAATACAACTTGAATAGTTAGATCTACAGAAGAGATGCAAAGAATAATTGATATCTCAACTAAGTTTTACGAGCTTAACGATATTAAAATAAATAGTAAGAAGTCAGAGCTCTAATATTGAATCATAAATACAAAAACAAAAAGCAAGACAATATATTAGAGATCAGAATAGGCAAATTTAAAGAAATAGTGCGAGCAAAAAAAGGAAAAGAAGCAATTAGATACCTTGGAATTTGGATTTCAGAAAAAGGTAGAAAAGAATGTAATGAATCAATAATTATAAAAGAAGTAACAAGAATATGCAAAGCAATCTGGTGGAAAAAAGCCTTAGTAAGCCAGCTAGTCTATTTGAATAATAGTGTTTTATTACCAAGTATTAAGTACAGATTGCAAACTTCATTTCTCTCAAAAAACATATGTAAACGTATACAGAGACCTATTTGGATATTAATTAAAAACAAGATAGGTCTAGCCAAATCAGTTCTAAATAGTATATGTAGTTATACCAAAATTCTAGGCATATGTAAGATCTAGCAAAATCAGTTAGCACATCATATTACAGAGCTAACAATATGTATAAATAGACTAGATAAACTAGGAATAACTACTAAATTTAGAATAAACAAAGTACAATTAAAAAGTATGTATTTAGATAATATCATCAGTAGTAACAAGAGGCTAGAAGACATCAAGCTCAAGCACAATTTGGCATTCAGAGTAATAAGTGAAGCAAGAAAGCTCGAATTTAGCTTTCAAGAAAGTAGTGCATATAAAATGAAACTAGATATAGGAGGTACTAGCTTACTAACTATTTTAGAAAGAAAAAAGGTGATCAATTACAGAAATAGTAACAAAATAAATATTTTTATACTTGAGCAAATAATCAATAATGAAGAAAATATATTGTTAATATGGTAACAAGTCAAGCATATTAGAGGTTTTAAAAGTAAAAGATGTAAACCAAACTGGTATAAAAGTGTAGAGGAAAAAGTACTTAAAAACAGTAATTCAAGGAAGATAAAAGAAGATTATCAAGTAGAAGAACCAAATAGAATAGCAATAAGGTGCAAAGAAAAAAGAGTCTTTGCAGACAAAAGAAAGAAAAAATAGATAATCTTCGAGAAGGAAATAAAAGTAGAAAGTGGAAAAATAATAAAAAAAGAGTCTAAATCACTAATTGTAGAGCATTGGCAACTAATAGCTAACGATAATATTAAAGACATTACTACTTTAAAAAAGTGTAAAGGCTATGACTTAGAAAGGCACAATAACCTAAGCTGTATAATCAGGAAAGTTGGTACCAAATACTAGAAAAGGTTTATAGAAACAAAGAGGTCTCATATATAAAAATCCTGGTCTCAGTTTGCAAAAGAGATAAAGAGTTAGATAGTATAGAAGCTAGTAGAGATATTAGAGATGTAAAAATTAGTATCATAGATATAGAGGAGGCAGTAATACATAGAGTAGTAAAAGATAAAAAGATACAAGTAGAACTATGTAGATTAGCTAGAATAATCAAAAAGGAAAGAGAATTAGATATATATACAGATAGTTCATTAGTTGTAGAGTCATTAGGAGGCAAGGAAATTAAAAAGATGAGTATAGGTTAGGTTTTAGCAGATGATAGTAGTAGTAATTGTAGTATAAGTTTTAATAGTAAAATTCTAAACTAGCCTTCTTCAACTTGTGCTGAACTAGATGCAATTTGAGCAACACTACTAGTTGTACTATACAAAGCAAATGTTCAAATCTTTTCTAATAGTAAAGCAGCAATTGAAGGAATTCAGAACTTTCAAGGCCTAACAAGTATAAAAAGCAACTTTAAAGCCAAAAATCATAGTTTAATTAACCAAATCCTAGATTGTTACAAAATGAAGAAAATCAAACTTGAACTAATTAAAGTCAAAGGGTATTGCTCGAACATATGGAATGATAAAGCAGATTACCTGACAAAAGAAAGGCTTATATCTGACTTTATACTTGAGACTCAAGAAGTAACAATGAGTAAACTAAGAGTATTCCTAGTATAGAAAGAGAAAATAATAGACACTGCACTAAGATCCTTCATTAATCTAACTATAACAACAATAAACGAGAATATATAGGCAAACTTAAATAGCATTAAACTAGTACTAAATCAGAGAGCAATGGATCTAAGCAATTCTGATTTGAACTGGAACAATACATGGAGTGTACTGAAAAAGTAGCAGGATAAAAGATGTATAAGTATTAGAAAGAGTAATGCACTAATATTTAGAATTAAATATATTAATAAACTTTTACTCACAAAAGATATATATTATCAAAGGGATCTTCTACTTTACAAAACCAAAACTTGCATTGCTTGCTATATAAAAGCAGAGTCATTAGAACATTTAGCAGAATGCCAAATGTACTAAAGAATTTGAGAAAAAATAGAAGCGTTTATAATAGAGAAGCTAGAGCAATAGCTTAATTCTAAATGAGAAATTACAATAAGAAGCTAAACACTTAACAGAATTTTTTTAGATTCAAATATAGAAACTAGGCTTCAAAAAAGAAAACTCTATATATGAGGGCTCACTAGTAAAAGTTTAGTAGCAGAGGCTAAGGATCTTTTAGGCTCATCTTCTAAAGCAAACAAAGCTATCTGCTAGTTTACTAAGATATTCTGGTCAAACTTCTTTGAAAAGCTTTAGAAATTCTACTATGAGATAATGTCAGAGTGAGAGAAAAGAAATGATATCGACAACAAGAAAAAGAAGAAAAAGTCTAAACACAACTCCCAAACCAAAGTAAGAAAGAAGCAAGAAAATAATAAAAACCAAACTCCAGTAAGAAAAGAAGTTATAGAACTGAAACAGAATAAAGAAGCAAGAATTCAAAAAGAAGCTGAAAGCAAAGTTATAAGATAGATCAAAAGAGAAACTAAGGATAGTTAGTTAAGTTTCAAAAACAATTAAGCAATTTTAATATGGATACATAGCAGCCTTTTGTAGATCTTGAGAGTAAAACCCTGTTTAGACATTTTACTCTTTTGAAAGGAAAATTTGTTATTGTAGCAGATCGCATCTAGGCACTTTAAGCAGCTGAGTGAGTCTGGATTTAAGTCAAGAGGGTAGTTTTATAGCTAGTTTTATTTAGTTTATAATTTTGCTATAACATATTTTATGTTTTCTCTTAATAAATGAAAGGCAAGATCGCCTAAGGAAAAAAAAAAAAAATAAAGTAACTAGACACAAAATTTATTTTAACAATAATTTTTATTTTATTTTATTTTATTTACTTAAATTTTATTTACATTATCTCTCTCTGAAAAACCTAAACCTTATTATCCTTTCTCTACTACTACTCTCTTTACTATTATTATTATTATTATTATGATTTCTCCTCTTTCTTCTAACTTCATTTTCTAAATTCAACATCTGAGTCTGCAACCTACTCCTCTCTCTCAAAAAGCTCTCATACTTCATATCTCTTATTCAATTTCTCAAAACATTCTCCACAATAGTTTCTTGTTATACCTTAACTCTTTCTTCCAACTCCTGAATTTGGTAATGTAAACTTTTTATCTCTCATATCAACCTAATTAATTTTAGAATTAAACTTTAAAATATATTATTATCACTAATATAATATATTATTAATAAATACTTTCTATTTTCTGTTTGGACTATATTCAAAGCTTCAAAAAGAGGATTATTTTCAAAGCTTCAAAAAGTGGATTACTTGAGTTTTCTCTTAGACAATAGTCAAAGGATCTTCATTATTAGTTATTGAAGTGATATGTTATTTTGTTTATTATTATTATTCTTCTTCTTTAAATTTTTAAAATTTTTAATTTTTTTTTTAAAGTTTAATTTTATTTATCTTATCTGAAAAACTTTATATATTTTAAAACTTTAATTTCATATGACTAAATTTAAATTATTTTAGGTTTGGCGATCTTAGTGTAGTGGTTAGGTTGCCAGACCACTATGCAAGAGGTCTAGGGTTCAAATCCCACTGTATACAGAATTGAATAATTACCTAGACATTTGTACCTAACTTACAGTAAACTCTGCTCGTTTCTGAGGTTGTAACTCTGTAAATTATGTTGTACCGATGCCAATTGGGGTATTGGAAGTATGACAGAGTATTTAGTGAGGTGTAACATTACATGAATAAATCTTGATAGGATCTACGAGCAGGGAATCTGCATGGTAGAAATCTAGAGTTAGGTGAAGTAGTATAGATTTCGACAGTCATACCAGTTAATGTCTGATCTAGGAAAGGAAATCTGCATACGAAAAGATCAGCAAATTGAATACGAGTAAGTTCTGAGTACAGAAGGATCGATTAAACAGGTGCGAGTAAGTCTGTTACATGAGATTATATGGCAACACTAACCTGGCTTGGCAGCTAACTAGATTTGGGAGGATCTGTCTCGTGTGATATCTAGCGGCAAAGCAGACAACACCAAGCAACAGATTTGGGAGAATCTACTTCATGTAATATCTAGAGGCACAGATGACTAACTTAGTATAAGGCCACGATAGGAACTAGGTTTGTATGAATATCGAACAAGAGTATATGCAAGCTAGATTGGGATATAGCGTAGCATATTTGGGTACCATAGCACCTATCGATTAGAAAGTTGGTAAAGGAGTACCTGAGATGGGCCTAGGCTTCAAATCATAAAGTTTGTGGACCAATGTCAGCTCTGTTGATGTCTTCCAAAAATGGGAGTAGTACAGAGTTAGGCAAATTATGATAAAAATAGCTGGTTAGAATTAGCATATAGTCAGAGAGTTTAAATAGAGAATTTTCAAACAGATTTCAGGTATAGCAGCTAGTGTAGAAACTTCGGGCAGACTACTTAAATTAGACAATCTAAAGTTGTATATGTAGCTAGTTATACTCTCACAATATGTAATAATTCTCACTATTTAAATCAATAAAATTCAGCTGATAGCATTTGTATAAAGTAAAAAAAAAAAAAAAAAAAAAATTAAAATATTAAAAAGCTACAGTAGTATTGCAAAGTTTAAATGGTATTATATTGAATTCATAAGTACTATATCTTGTTATGAAAGCAGTTTTTTCTTTGTCTGCTAGGTTTATCATTACTTGTCAGTATCTACTCATAAAGTCAAGAGTTGAGAAATAAGTAGCTCTAGTAAGTGAGTCTAACATTTTATTTATTTGAAGAAGAGGATAAGAATTCTTTTTAGTAATTTCATTGAGTTTTCTATAGTTAATACAAAATCTTTTCTTTCTATTTTTCTTTGTAACAAGTACAACAGAGAAGGCTTAGAGACTTGTTGAATTGCTTATAAGATTGTTATCTAGTATATATTAGACTTCTTCATTAATAAATATTTGTTCAGTGAGAGATACTATATAGGGTCAAGAACTTATAGGAAGCATATCTTCCATATAGATCTTGTGAGTTACTAAGTTAGTCTTTCCTAACTGAGTAATATCTTTTGCAAAGAAGTCTGCAAATTCTTTTAATAGTTATCTAAATATTATTTCCTGTTTTTGAGTTAAGGTTCTAATTTTTGGTTTGATTTTTTGAGTTATTATATATATTTCTCTTAATTGTAAATTATTTCTAAGAGCTATTTCAAGAGCTTCTTGTTCTGTGGAAAATCTTTCTGATTCACTAAGTAGTTTTATATCATGTTTGGGATAATTTAAAAATTTTGAAAGTTATTAGAAGTAGTAGTCTATTCACTATCTACTTGTTTAAATTGTTTATTATAGAAGTATCTTATTTGTCTATAAAATCTTTTAAAGCTATTAACTTTGTATTGTAATACTTTGATAGTTTGGGTTTGATGTTTGAAGATTTTGGCTTGGGCTTGCAGGAGGTTGATAACTTGAGCTTGTTGTTCAATTTGTTTTTGCAACAACTTAATGAAGTTATTAAGATCTGTTTCTGATTTAGCTTGGGTTATTGGAAGTAGTTCAGATTGAAGAGGTAGCATTTTAGATTTAATCTCTAATTCAGAGGGAAGAAGAAGAAGATATATTTCATCATAGCACTGAGAGCAATAATCATCCTTAAGTTTAGTTCTTTGATAAGGATATATATATTTTTTACAGAAAGCAACTTGTCCACAAAAGTTCCTATAAAGATTTTTTATAGCAACTTGCTTAGTAAAGTTTGGATGGCTTGTATCAAAGGATTCTGTAAGAATTCTTTAAAGTTTCTATTCTTCTGTTTCTGTAAGTTGTATATAAGAAGCATATACTAATAAATTAATTTCTTCATCACTGTATTCTCAGTTATACCTGTTAGTAATTTGAAGTTCTAAAGTATCTACTAATTCTTGAACACTTTGACCTAATTGAATTTTAGTGAGGTAAAAGATTCTATCCTAATTAAGGTCATAAGAGTATCCTGCATTTCTAGTTAATTCAGTATAGTATCAAACTCTAATCTATAGATTTTAGTTAAAGTTCCATTCAATATCTTGAGTAGCCTTATATATATAGAGATGTTCTAGACTACAAAACTAAGAATCTTTTCAAATTGTATCTAGTTTATATATTCTAGTTCTGATATATTCATCTTTGCAAAGAATATATTTAGTAAGAAGTCCTTGTCTATTACTATTAGTGAAGTATTCTATATTGTGAGAGTCATCACAAGGTAGTTGTTAGTGGTAGTTAGTTTAACAAATTCTACAAACTAATAAATTATTGAAAAAATAAATATCTTCTAGTTTTTGAGAGGTTTTGTATTAGCAGCAATAGTTAATCTTTTTGTTACTATAGTAAACTATACGTCAGTTATTTACTTTTGCTAAAGAGTATCTACATCTATATCTTTGATTATTTATTTTTAGAGAAGCAAGAGGATAGCAAGTACTAATATATCCAAATTTATTATATTTGTGATATTTATTGTAAGGACAATTAATATAGTGATATCCTGGTTCATCATAGGTTTTGCAAAAGTTTCTTTTAGAAGGGTGTTATAAGCAGTATGTAACAATATATCTATATTGATAACATCTGTTACATTAATTGTTAGGACAATTTGCAAATAGGTGTTCTATTTGTTGACAACTACTACAAGTTCTAGAAGAGCTTATTAGAAGGGTTCTAAATTTATATTAGGGTCCTTATACAAACTAGAGTTGTTTATTTTCTAGTTCTGTGATTTGGTATCTACTCATATAGGCTTCTTTAGGAGTTAGAAATTCTTTTTTAAACTGATCAAGTTCATATATTTCAGTTACTATTAGTTGTTTAGGGAGAGGTTGGTTCTGTTCATAGGTAGTAAGTATATGAACTTTTTTGTTATTCTATTTGAAAGTATAGGCTTTGTTTTTTCAGTTATAGGTAGTATTGACTTTTTGAGACCAGTCATTTTCAAGTAAGAGGTTATAGAAAGTAGAATTCATTACTTCTACATCTAAGAGAATTGTAATATCTTTAATTTCTATAGAGAAGTCCTTAATTATTCCTAAGGATCAAACTAAAGGTCTTGTTGCAGAGACAATTAAACTAGTAGAATAAGTATCGATTTTTAATTCTAGCTTTTTAACTATCTTATAGAAGATCATGCTAATAGAAGTACTACTATCAATAATAGCTTGATAAGGTTGGTTTCTGATTCGGATATTGTATTTTATGAGTATAGTATAAGTAGCAGTTTGATTAAAGTTAACATTTTGAGAAGGTTCTAAAAAATATTTATTCATAGCTATTTGCAATGACTCTTAGAAGAAGAATAATTCAAATTGTTTATAGCTGTAATCATTTTTAGTATCTACAGTATAAATATCTTGAGTATATGAAGTTGAGAATTATTTCTGAGATCTATATCTCTAGATCTATCTCTAGAGTTATCTCTGTTTTTGTTATAGCTTGAATATCAGTTTCTAGATCTATCTCGTTCATGACTTGGAAAATAATTATTATTGTAGTGGTTATAATCATGAGATCTGTTTCTTTTTCTTAATCAAGAATGATCATAAGAGTGATAGTTATTGTTATTACTAGACTTTCTATTATTAGAGTAATAGTTATCATTGTTGCGAGAGTAACTATCTGAATAGTGAGATTCTCTAGAAAGTTAGTCTTTATTGTTATCACTTTTCCTAATACAGCAATCTTTTACATAATATCCTTGATTACCACAATAGTAGCAAGTAGTATCTTAGGAGGATTTATTGTTATTATTATTATTGAATTGGTTTCTCAATAAGGTTAATACTAAGCTTAGCAATTTGTTCAGTCAAACTTTCAATTGCTTTATCAGTATTGTTGTAAGTTGGAGAAGCCATAAGTTGTTCTGTTTTTTATCTGCAAGCAATAATAATAGTATTGTTAAGGGTACCTGATTCAGATGCTTGTATATTAATAGCATATTCAAGTCATAATCCTTGAATAACAAGTTGAATTAGGAATGAGTTAGGAAAATCTTCATCTAAGTCTACTCATTCTTTTAACTGTTTAAACTTATTAACATAAGTATCAATAGTATCTGATCCTTGTTGTATAGTAAAAAGTTGTTTTTGCTATGTAGCTTTTTGTTTAGAAATACAGAATCTTTCTCTAAACATGTGAGTAAAACTATAGACTCTTTCACTATTAACTTCATTTTCATGTTTGTCATAATAGAAGTATGTTAGAGTATAGTCTAAACTTCGTAACTATTTTCGTATATTGCTTTTTAAATAGGCAAAAGCTAATTTAAGTTAGCGAATAGAGTTTTATTAATTAGCATTTCTAGTCTATTCAAATTCTTCTAGTCATGTTATAGGGTCTTGGGTACTGTCACTATAAAAAGATTCTATTTTGACTAAAGACTTTTTACTACTAGTTCCTAAAGTATTAGCTAAAGCAGTTATAGCTTCAGCAACTTCTTGTATTGCTTGGTCACTTATATTTATTTCTAGTTCATTAGTCTAAATAGTTTCATTATCAGAATCTTCTTGGTGTTCTGCTTCTAAGTTGTTATTAAGTTCAAAAAAATTATCAAGACCTAATTCTTTTTGATTATTATTGTTATCATCAAGATTGTTATCATCTAAGATTTGAACTATCTTGTCTTTTTGATTATTCTTGTTATTGTTAAGATAGTTATTATTCTAGTATTGAACTATTTTGTTAAATAGTTTATTAGTTGAATTATCAGTAGCTTTTTGGAGAGGAGTAACTTGATTAAAAGTTTTTGGTTTGTTTTCTTCTTAGAGAATTTGAAGAGTAGTAGTAGGAAGAAGAGGAAGTCATTGTTGAGAAGGTGAGGTATAAGAAAGAGTATAATAAGAAGAGTTTTCAGAAGAAAGATTAAGTTAAGGATAGTTTCAGGTAAATTTAGAGTATTATCTATTAAATTAGAAGAAGAAGTAGTTCTAGAAATAAAGTTAGTAAATTGTTGAGCTTGTTGAACAATTTCTGTAGTAGCAAGATTAAAGATATGATGATAAGAAGTTTTTTGTACTATTTGTATGTTAGAGATTTCAATAGAAGATAAAAAGAGTATATTAATGAAAGGAGATAAGAGAGTTCTGTTTCTATCTTATAGAGGAAAGTTTATATAAGTAGTATTCTTATTGTAAATAAGTAGAGATATAGTATGTTGAGGTTCTATAATTATATTTTCTGGTTCTAAGCTTTAACTTAAACTATCTTATATTTAAGTACTAAATTCAAAAGAGATATTATCTAAATTAATTATAGGAGATTTTAAATTTCCTAAAGCAGTTTGAGGGCTTTAGATAAAGAAAAGATTATTTACAACTAGGTTATTTAATTGTTCAAGAAAATGATCAAAAGGAGTGATGTCAAAAGAAGTAGATAAATAAAGGATAAGTAAGTATTGAGTATATTTGGCAAAAAGGATTTGAATTATTTGTTTAGAGTTTTCAAGAAGTGTGCTATATTAGCAACTGAAAATAATATCACATGCTGTAGCTTTAGCTTGGTTATAAGTTAGATTTGTAGTTAGAGTTATGTAGGCAGTAATAGTTCATTGAGTATATTTGGTAGCTTTGTATGTCTGATAGTATCAGGTCTAAAATCTTTAATATGATTAATAAAGGTTTGTTATAGGAAAGCATAGTTTATGAGATAAATCTGAATATAGAGTTTGTATAACTTTGTAGGCCTAACTAGTATCTTGATGTTGTAAATTGTGTTGTTGAATTTTTTTATATACAACTAGTATGCTCTATTCATATAGATTCTTGTTAAAAGATACTTTACTCCTACATATTTAGATTATGGAGTATCTGTTTCTAAAATATATAATTTGTTTCTGAAAGAGTTAAAATTACTTATGTTTACATAATTAGCTTGTAGATAATTTGTATTTAACTAGTATTGTTAAGGTTTATAAGAAGTTACTAGCTATAGTTGAGTTTTTATGCCTATTTAATTTGGCTTATAAAATACTTTTCAAAGTATCCTTTAATTTGTAACACAGACAAATTTGCTTGTGTCTACTTTTAATTTTTGTAATTTTTAAAATAAATCTTTAAATATTAATTTTAAATATATACTTTCTAAGTAAAATATATTTTTTAGTATTTATTTTAACAACTTTGTTAAG
>CAJVPM010001038.1:0-13520 GCA_910592325.1 Scutellospora calospora
GAATCTGAAGGTTCCCAAAAGATAACTTATTTTCTTTATTAAGTAAACCTCATTTATGCTTCTAATAAAAGTTGTAGGGAAAAAATTTCCGACTATAATGGTTATCAAAACGCTAAAATCGGCCCAGTGGATCATGATATATGCAAAATATAAATTAGAAAAATTTTATTATCTAAAAATATACTAAGGCCATACAAAAAATTTTTTTGGATTACATAACCTGGCCGAGTCAAAATTTGTAGACCTTTGAAAAAAAAGTTCATATGTAATTTATTATAAAATCTTTGGGTCAGTTTTTTAAAAAAAATTTTAAAAAATTTCATATTTTTTATACTTTTCTCTAAAAAAAATCATATGAAATTTTTTATAATTTAAAATAAAAAGCCGGGCTGTCAGGTCACTTTTAAAATTTTATGTTATGAAAACAAGAAATTTACTTTGTGAATGGCCTAATATTAACAAGGTCTTTTTTTTTTTGGTTTAGGAATTTCAATTAATTTAAGTTACAAGCTTGAATTTTCTTTATTTTTTTGGCAGTTTTTACATGGCATATATGGAGGTCAATTTAACTTATATTTATATAGAATTGATAAAACAATACATTTTTGATATTATATTTTTATTAAGCATTGAAGAATATATACAATATTTAAATTAGATAATTATTTTTTATTTAAATCTCAAAATATATATGATTTGAGCAAATCAATTCATTTGATTAGTAAGTAAAACATTTTTAATCATATCAATTAATTTGATCAGTAAATAAAATGTTTTTAATCATATAAATCCATTTGATCAGTAAGTAAAACATTTTTAATCATGTTAATTCATTTGATCAGTCAGTAAAATATTTTTAATCATTGTCAAAGAACACATCTCAGTCTAATAAAATATCATTTTTAATTTTAAGACATCTATAAATTTTAACATTTATCATTTGTTTTTGAATCCTGTGCTTCGATTCGCTTGATTATCTCTTCAAAGAACTAAGATCGATAATAGACAAAGAGTCAACAAGGATAAATGAATTAATCACCAAAAAAAAAATCACATACAATCCTGCGTTTAATGCGCCAAAAATTCTTGATCAATTTAATTCTATCTTTTGCTAATTCAACACCTAAACTTTTTAAATCTAGAGAATCCATTTCCAAAATATCTTTAAATCTTTTATTCTTAAATAATGGAGCGAGTTGTTTCATTCTAATTAAGTCTAAGTAGGCAGGAAAATCTAAATAAGAAATAAGGATAGTGAGTTGTATATAAATAAAAACCAATTTAATTTTATAAATTGTATATACCTTCTAAAGTTTCTTTCCCGTAAAATTGTTTCCAACCTTTTGCAAATTTTTTCTTTGGTATAGGTAATCCGAACTTTATTGCCTAAAAAATCCGAATATTCTTTAAATATATGATCTATAAATGAATTTATTAAATACAGTATTTGTTGTCGCAAATCTTATAAGAATTTTTAAACCCTTTCTCTAAAGCATTTTTTTTTAAGTAAACTTTTTATAAAATATATTTAAAAATTTAAAATTTACATAATCAACTTGAATAACCCAAAAATGTGATCCTAATATTGATCTTGTAAAATGGTCAGTAATGCCCAATTTTCTTAAATCATCATAATCCATTTTTGTGATTTCTTGCCATGTTTTTCCTTTGAAATAATGAGCTAGATTTTGCATATGTAATCCTTTAAGCCATTTTGGAAAATCTAGAAAAAGAATATACATATATCAGTGTTGACTCTAGATACTTAATAGAGCAATGGAAATATAAAATTTTTTAAAATAATTTAAAGAGTAATGAAACAAATGGAATGCCAACACTGATAGTATATAAATTTATTGAAATACCTTCTAATAATTTATAATTAACATGATTATATATATTTTCTTTTAGAAATTTGATTCGATTATCAATAATTTTTTCAGCTGAAAGAGCGTTTATACGATGTTCTTTAAAATGTAGACTTTTATCATTTTGTATATCAAATTTTTTATAAGAGATATTATCATGGCTATTCGTATTTGTAGCATTTGTTTCAAAACTTCGATTAGAATTAACTATCGCTGATTTAATGAAAATACATTTATCGCAATGAATATTTGAATTTATTATAGTTCTTAATTTGAAAACTGAGCGAATCAACGATGATACCATTTTATAATCGTATTTCTTGAAATTTTATTTTTGGGTTTTAAAATCGGAAAATTTTGCTGTTGTGTAACGTAATGGTGCACAAATTTTGATTGGAATAGTTAGCGTTAGCGCATAATGATAATGATAATTCAGGCCAGATAGACCAAATCCAGTTAAGTGCATCTATTAAATTTGACGTGAAATTAGTTAAACATTAATAACATAAATAAAATATGACAGGGTGAAACCCGCGATAAAAACCCGCGAATGTGGTTACTTTATTGATGCAGATCACTATCTAAAATTAACCTATCACTAACCCTAACTAAGTAAGATTTGCATCAATAACGTAACTACCTCCGTTGCGGGTTTCACCTAGAGATGGGCAAAATGCGCATTTTAGCATCATCATGCAAAAATGTGCATGATGCACGTGATCAAAATTAATAATAAGAAAACAGTGAAAATTGTACTATATCGAGAGTTTATTTAAGTTGCAAAAGATGTTTATTTTATTATTTTTTTATATTTATATATGCATCAAATACATGAAATCTGTAGCTTCGCAATTCTATTTGCAAATAAATTATTTATTTTCGCTATCTATTTCTTCATAATCTATGTCTTTGCTATCAGTTTCTTCAATATTGGAATAATCTTCAATCAATTCTTCATTTGCATTTTCCACCAATATTTTTTCATATGAATCATTTAGGTCATCATTCTCTACTGGATCTAATATCTCGATATCTCTTTGGTTTAAAGGTTGTGTTGTCCTATTATTTAATTGTGCTAGTGCTTTTGCTATATCAGAACATTCTTGTCGTAGACAGATAAGTTTATAGTTACTATATATATATACTAATTTTAATACACGTTCATTAGTTAACTGAGCTCTCTTTTTTTTATAGATATAAGAAAAAGCTGACCAATTGTATTTAGAGGCTGCTGATAATGAAGGAATTGAGAGAATTCTAGTAGCAAGTTTACACAGTTCTGGAGCTGAAGTTTCAAAATTTCCTTTTCACCAAGCAATTGAGTCAACTTCATTTACTGTATTCTATGCTAATTGAAGATTAAACATGCCTGTTTTAGTTTTGTATTCAATTAGTTGTTGCTATAAAATATTTGCATTGTTTAGATAATATCATTGAACTAACTGAAATATAATTGGTATACAGTTTGCAATAAGTTTTTGTCTATAATATTGCAGATCTAATAGATAAGCAAATGCTATAACTAGATAGAAGATTTTTTTTATTGACTTTCTAATATAATTTTGATATTACTATTAACTAAAAAAAATTATATTTAAAAATTATAATTTTACTATTGTAAATACAATAATTTGTTAAAATTAATATATAAAAATTATTATTTATTATCAGATTCTAACTGTTTATAATACCAAAGATAAAATAATACTAAATATAGTATATCAAATTCAATTAATGAAATTCCAACAACTAATTTATCTAATATTAAAAGACAGCTTTCAATTTCTTTTCAAAATACTTCATTCATAATTGCATTATTAATTAAGTCAGATAATTTTTCATAATTATTATATGTTATTTCTGTAAGTTAATTTAAAAGCTAGTTAATTTTGCAAAACTAAAGTAAGACATATTGCTAAAGATCCTATCTTGTTTTGGCTAATAATTTTAAAGATCTTTGATACTTATATATAGCAGATTAATATCATTACAATATTGCTATTAGAATTTGGTATAATTGAAAATATAAAACAATTTTTTTAGCTTTTTTTAAAATATTAGTACTTCATATTATTTTCATAATATCTCTAATTAAAAGATTTAAGCTATATGCTACATAGCCTAAAAAAATATATTGAGATATTTTAATTCTAGTAAGCACTACATCTTCTTTATAACAGATACATTATCTGTAATTAAAGCTGAGATTTCTAATAGTTTAACTTCAATAATTATTTTTTTAAGGTTATTAGTAATCATTTAGCATTTTGTCAGATTTCACTAGTTAGATGAGTAGTAAAAAAAACTGGTTTTGGAGTTATCAAATTATAATTAGTCTAATATTCTTATACTAAATTTAACTATCTATCTGATATAAGGCATATATTTGTGTTTTTATTAATCAAAAATTCGATATCATTTTTAGTTTCATTAAAAATATTATTTAACAATCTTGTAAAAGCTTTTTTTGACTAGAAAGCTTAAACTCTAGTTTTGCTTATTGCCACAGTTTTTTAATAAATTCTATTTCAGATAATAATAAAAAAAACTATAGCAAAATACTGATTTAGCAAATACTAATTCAAGTAATTTTTTTTTTCCTTTGAAATATAATTTGCATATACTGATAATGGAGTTAAAATAGAAGTATTTAAAGATATATCACAATAACTTTTATCATTTGAGTTTTTAAAATAGTTTTTTTTGTATTAATATTATTTTAGAATACTTTCACAAATATATACAAGCTGATTTTAGAGAATCATTAATTTGCTATCTATACTTTTTACACTGTCCTCTTTTTTACTTATATCTAGAAATATATCTGAGTTTATTAAAATATATCTATATTAGATTAGATAATAGTATTTCTAATACTTCATATACTAACAATTTAATTAAAATATTAAACAATCTATCCTTATTTTAATACAAATCTTGAAATATAAAGCAACTTCAATATCTACTTTTCAGTTACTTTAATATATTTTTTTTTATATGTATTAAACCAAGATTACTAAAAATCCTATAGAAGTAAAAACAAAGAAAAAGAATAGATACAAGTATTAGTATATGAAAATTAATCACTAAAATTTTTTCAAAGCTATAAAAAGAAAGCTAAGTAAAAGTATCAAATAGTTTAATATTATGTAAATAAAAAAAATTAATATAACAAATAATTTTTTTTATTTTTTTTTATTTTTCAATAAGCTATCCGCAGATTCTTTATTAAGTATTATTTTCATGTTACATTTGTTAGTAAGGATACAATTAGCTACATGTACAACTTTAGTCATTGTCTATTTACAAGTTCCACTATATAGGTTACTTACTAATTACCATATCTAGTATCTGCCTATAGATACTCTATTTAAACCCTCTAGCATCATGATGAAACTCTATTTTTAACCTAATATTTATATATCTACGCTAATTTTATACTGCCTTATTTAAAGACTACTCAGACCAATTTGTATCTCAAATTGTCTTTATAGAACTGGGCTCTATCACAAGATACCTACCTGCATCCTATTCTGATGAGGGCTTGTGGATAACCCTAACTATGCTATACTATATTCCAATTAAGCTAGCATATACTCTTATCGATATTTATACAGACTCAGTTCTTTCTATAGCTTTCTACCAGATTAGTCTAGTTCTTCTGAATGTTTTACGAGATAGATCCTCCCAAATCTAGTTAGCTGCCAAGCCAAATTGGTGTTGCTATTTGTATAATGTTACATCATACTTAACTTTTCCGTTATATTATAGACTTATTCGCACCCACTCAGTCTGCATTCTTCATTCCTAGACTTCTTCTAGATCAAGTATTAAGCTAGTATAACTATTAAAATTTATACTACATCACCTAACTCATGATTTCTACTATGCAGGTCCTCTACTCCTAGATCCTATCAAGATTTATTCGTATAATATTACATCAGATCTGACTTTTCCATTACACTTCCAATACCTGATTGATATTAGTACAACATGATTTATAGGGTTACAACTCCAGAAACAGACTGGGTTTACTATAAGTTGAATACAAAGATCTGAGTAATTATTCAAATTCGTTAACAGTAGGATTTGAACCTCAGACTTCTTATATGACAGTCTGACAACCTAACTACTATACTAAGATCACCAAACCTACTTTTATTTTTGTACATAAAAACTAATTACCAAAAAATTTTACTAGAGCTATAAAAAAAAATACAAGTAAAAATATAATTAATATTAAAAAAATAATAGTAAAAGATTAAAATATAGTGAATATTAAAAAAATATCTTTAAATACTTTAATTTTTTTGCATAACAAGTTCATAAAAAAATAAACAATGATAAGTATTTCATAATTTTAAAAATATATTTGACTTTAAATTTACTTTTTTTTTTTGCAAAGCAAAATATAAAAAAAAAAATTTCAAAATACAAGTGTACTTTTAAATTTAGTCACAAATATATATTATATACATATAAATATTTTACTTTATTAACACTTTTTTCATAATATTTTAACTTACTATGTAACAATTTTGGATTGTAATAATCATTATAATTATCATTTTTAAGTAGTATAAGCACTTAAATACATATTATAACTATGTATATGATTAGTATAATACTCTTATGCTTATCTCTAGTTTCATCTTTTTATAATAAAATTTATAAAATTTAAAGTTAAGTCAAAAATTACATTATAAATAACAACAAATAAATAATCATATATAATCAGTATTAAACTACTTAAATAGTTTATTAATAGTTTTGTAAAATCTAGTTATACTATTAGAGATACAGTAGAAACTTTTCAATAAATTTTTTGAATCTACTTAATTGTATATAATAATTAGTTTCATAACTTTAATTAATGATTTAACTTTATTCTAAGCATAATTTTCAAATTATATTTAAAATTATAAACAAATTATATATGTAACTAGTTTCTATATTGATTTGAAACAAATTCAAACTTTAAAATTACTACAATATTAATTATATATCAGAATTTATAAAATGCAAATAGTACTCTATAAATTCCCTTAAATAGTAAGACAATTATTGTTATACTAGTACTTGGATCTGAATAATTTGAATATCTATTTAGCTTATCTGAATATCTTATATCTTTATAAGTTATTCTTATTCATTAAGTATTGCTTATTAGTTATCTATATCTGTTTAAATTATAATCATCTAAATATTTGTTTAACTCATTCGAATAGCTTATTTACTTATCTGTTATCTATTTTATTTTTCTTTTTCAGCAAGCCATGCCTTATTATTTATTCAATGTAATTAAAAAACTATAAGAGTTACAAATGCCTAACTTAACAACCAAAGAAGGCAATGCATATTAACATACGAACATCAATAGTAAGACTCAACTAGTTACTCCAAAGGTATCTATTCATGACCTGCTATAATATAGTTTTAATTTAATCTAGAGTCCAGATTAGTTTATCCCTTCCTCATCGATATCACTATATGAGACTACTTAGATCATCATGACTTCTTGCCTATACAGTTAAATATTACCAAACAGATAATACCCTTCTGTATAGTGAAAAGGAAAAATAAAAATACTATATATAAAGAACTGTATTACTCTACGGCATATACTATATATATAAGATAATAAACATATAAAAGAAAACAAAAAACAAAAAGAAAAGAAAATGTTGCTCAAGTACTATCTCCATAGTTCTCGAGACTTTTGTAAAAATTGTATAAAGTACTGATACTACAACATACTTTATATCTCTAAATTGTTAATCTCTATTCTGCTACCGGGAGGTGTTCTAATTCATTACTAGCTATGCTTACCTAATCATGTGTATTATTGTTTACTTTTGGGTTGTTTATAAATACGTAGTTTTTACTAATTTGGATGTGATATTGTTAATCCTTTTTCAGGGGTAGGCTGAATTCCCACAAATGAGAAAAAAAGAAAATCCAAAGGACCGAGGGTGATATGTGGGTACAAAAAACCAAGTAGGAGTAAGTGAGTGTAAAAGTATTTGTCCCAGTACAAATACTGTAGTGTGTCTCTTCTTTCATCTCTCGACTTCAAACTTTTGTAGCTTCTCCTCTTTAACTTTAATACTCTGCAAGACAAACTTTCAGCTAAAATATTAGAACTGTCCACTTTAGCTTTCTGCTACTTATTGCCTTAAAGGTCTAATGGGGCTATACACTACGCGCTTTTGTTTCGAACTAATATTTTACTGGGTTTCCTTGAGTTTAGTGCTTATTTTATAAAAAAGTTTTTGCTCCAGTATTGGTTTTGGTGATCAGCGGAAAGAGTTGCATGTCTGTTATCTATTTTAATTCAGATATTTATATTTATTTAAATAATAAATATTAATAAATATGATTTTTTAAAAAAACTTTTATCTTAAATTATTAATATTACTAGATAATTTCTTAATTACTTATTTTTAAATTTTATTAAATTATATATTTTCATATATTTAAGATTTTGCCATATAATTTTTTAGATTTTGCTAATTTTAAATATTTAAATATTTTAAGAATTTACTAAAATAATTTTACTAACTAAATTTTAAAAATTTTTAGTTAATATTAATCTTAATCTTATTTAAATTTTAACATATATTTTATATTTTTTAGTATTTTTTTTGCTTATAAATTTATAAAAATTATAAATTAATTTGTTCTTTCTTAAACATACTATCTAAGAATTCTAAATTTCTTTTTAAAAAAAGAATTCTTCAAATAATATAGGATTTAAAGAAGTTTTTTAGAAGTTAAAATATTTTTTGTATCACTAAATAATCTTACTGATAATGTAAATATTGCTAGAATAGTTAAATATTTTCTTGCTATTTTTGCTAAAATACTATATTCATCTTTATAAGCATACTACTATAATAAGAAATTAAATTATATTTAGTTTCAGTAAAAGCTAAATATCTTTTATTTTCTTCAATATTATTTAAAGAAAAAAGAAATTAAATAAAAATATTTCTTCAAAAATAGAAGTTAGTTGGTTATATTGTGATATTAGTAATGTTTTAGATAATGTATCTTGTTGATTTTGAAAATTATTATATAAACTTTGTAAAGCTAATTTTGCTTTTGTATAAGTAAATTTACTAATAAATTTAAATTTTTTAGATCTAGGATCAAGTATTGAAGTTATAATTGCTATATTAGTATTAATTATCTAATAATATTTTATTGCTTTATATAAATATAATTTTATATTATCAACAAGTTTATTATTATTAACTAAAATATTAATACTAATTTTAGTATATCTAATTTTATTTGTTTTTTTATTCTTGCTTAATTATTTTAACTTAATTAAAAATATTAGATTTTATATTAAAATCTATTAATTCTATATTCAATAATAAAATATAAATTTTGCTTTTAATTTTTTCTAAAACAGAATAAATAAAACTTAATACAACATAAGTTTTACTATTTAAAAATTCTATTGCTTGTACAAATAGATGAAGAAGTTTAACTATTTCTTTAATATAATCAAAATTATAATATTCTAGTATAATATTTTTTAAATGTTTATAATCTTTTTTGCTATTAATATTAGTACTTTTAGAAAGTAGATAAAGAACAGATTCTATATAATCTTTAACTTTTAAAGCCTTTTTTAAGCTAAAAATATACTATTCTATCTAGTTGAAATATTAGCAATAACTCTTAAATATTTATAATTTTTATAAATAATCTAAATAAAAATTTTTTAATTATAATTAATTTTAAATTTATATAATTTAAATAGAAAGTTAGTAATTAAATTATACTTATATTATTTTCTAAAATATTTAATATTTTTTGTGCTAAAATTAATCTATCATTTTGTTTTAGAGACATAAAAAATTTAATTAGTCTTTAGTATATATAATTAAAATTTTTACTAGAATCAAACCTTTTCTAATAACTAGTTACAAAATATGAGTAGCATATACTATATAATTAATATTAAACAAATTATAATTAGCTTTAACCATATTAGCTCTATTATTAGTTATAATACTAATAACTTTTTCTTTTAAATTCTACTTATTAATAATATTATTAAAAGTTATTAAAATATTTTCTCTATTATATAAATATTTCTCTAATTTTAATCCTAATATAATTTCTTATAATTGAAAATTTTGAATAATCAAATTACAGATAACTCTAAAATAATTTTTTCTATTTTTTGCAGTTTATATATCATATATTAATCTATAAAATTCTATTTCTTTATTAATTCTTTTTACTAATAATGTTTTTAAATACAGGAAAAACTCTAAGAAATTTGGTTTAAATAGCAAGATTATTTTGAAAACTTAAAAAATAGAGAAAGCAAAACTTATTATAAGCAAAGACAAATATATAGAATACAAAAAGCTTAAAGTATTTCATTAAAAAGATAACTAAAGAATATGGAAGAGAAATAATTCAAGAAGAGAGTATTTTACTATTAGGTCTTGCAGATCACTTTAACAGAATAGTAGCAAAAGCAATAAATATAGATAAAAAGATCATTACCTTAGCAAGGCAATAGCATATAGTACTAGAAAGAGCTGTCTTTACAGAAGGAATAGATAAAGTTCAACTAGTACTAGATAGAGAGCAAAATATAAGAATTATACAACAGGAAGTAGTAAATGAGATAACAAATAAGGTAAAAATATAAATAGAAATATCTGTATTAACAAAAAACAAGAATCACTATATATGTAAAAACCTCTAAAGACTTAAAGCAACTTACACCTCTTCAAAATAAAACTAATAATCTATTGAAAGAAGTAAAAACAAATAAGTTAACAGAAACTATAGAAGATATTCAGTTAGTAGAAAGTAGTATAAAAATTTGCTTATTAAAAGATAAAATAGAAGAATGACTAGAAAGATTAGTTGAAGTAAAAAAGTCAAAATATGATAGTATATTACTTGAGTATAGCTTATAGATATCTAAATCAGAATTATGCAAAGACAAAGAAGAGTTTAAAGCAAAAGTAGCTGCAGTTAAAATCCTAGGTGATAATGCAGAACAAAGAAAAAAGTCAATTAGATAGTTATTGAGAGAAAACAAATATATTAAGACAATTTAAGAAAAATTTGCAAATAGAAATCAATAGTGCATTATTGATTTTGATTGCAAAAAAAGATATGAAGAGACTAAATCAAAATTAGAAAAGAAAAAAGATGAATTTGACTAGCTAAATCTAATTTTAGAAGAAAATATTAAGAAAAAAAACTCAAAAAAGAAGAATAAAGCTGTACATAACTCTAAAAAAGAAAAAAAAGCTAGAAAAAATTAAACAAGAATCAAGCTGGAGGAAATACAAAAAAAAAGAGCTAATTTATATAATTAAGTTAAAGAAAGTGAATCTTCAATAAGCAGTATGAACAGAAAAAGAAAAGAAGTTGCAATCAATTAAATAATAAAAAGCAAACTAGCTCTCAAAAAAGATAAAAGAAAAAAAAGAATGTATGAGCAATAAACTCTTGTCAAGGAAGAAAGAAACCTCAGAAAAAACTAATATCTAAACAAAGAAAAAAAGTCTATCTCTAAAATAAAAGAAGCAATTACAGTATAAGACATACTTCATTATATTACAAGATCAAAAGTCTTTTATACAACCAGACATCTTAGATAAATTAAAAATATTGAAATGATTAGAGAAGAATCAGGAAATGTTAGAGTAGAGATACTTTTTGAAGAAAGAAGCAGTCTAGTTCAAAGAATAAAAAGCTAGGTTATTCCAATTACAAATGATCTCTTAGTATATATAATACTAGGTTCAAATAGAAGAGATTTATTAGAAAGCTACAAGCAATTCATATTTAAGCTATTTAATATTCCACAAAATGTAAATGAAGTATTGTTATTCAGATAGCTTAAGCATACTGAAGTAAGAGCCATGTTTTCAAAAACTCAAATAGAAACAACAAAAGCTATATATTAGTTTTTTTTAAAAGCCAAAAAGAAATGATATGAGTATAAAAATCTAGTATTAATTATTATAATACAAAGCTATTCTAGTAAATACCAGAAGTAGTCATAAGTAAAATATATCATTCAGAAGAGAAAATTTAGCAAGAATACTACAGATATGATCAATAAATAGTAAGCTTGAGAAAAAAAGAATCAACTCAAAGCAAACAAGATCTCTTACAAAAGAAAGAAAAATTTAATTTAGTAGAAAAAAGTAAAGCAAGAAATAATGCATACACAAGATCAGAGAAAGAAAAAGCCTCTTCTACTAAAGAATAAAATAAAGAGCTCTATATAGAAGATAACTATGCAGAATTACTCTTATATATAGCATAATGAATATAGAATTTAGAAGGAAAATTAAATAGCTTTGAGAGCAATTGGGAATTAGAAGTCCCAAATTACTCCTAATATTAGCTAAAGTTGAAATAATAGAAGCTCTTGTTTATGAAGAAGGAAAACTTGAAAGACAAAATAAAGTAAAACCAAATCAAAACTAAAAAAAAAAAGAGAAACAGAAAGAAAGAGAAAAAGAAAACAGAAATACAAGAAGTAGTAAAAATTACAATATATATACTAGAAACAGAGAAAAAGAAAGTATAAAGATAGAAACATATAATATTAATAGGATAAAAGAAGATAATATAAAAGTAAAACAGCTAGCAGAGTTTAGTAAATTAGAAGAGTACAATATAATTAGAATTATTGAAACTAATATAGAAGAATTAGAAGACAAATGGATAAATATAAGAGAATATAGGTACTCAAACTTTTGAACTGAAACAGAAAAAAGTAAAAAGAAAGGATCAGGAATTAGACTACTAGTTGATCAAAATTGGATAAAAAATCTAGGAGTATGTAAAAAGTATAGCTCCTACTTGCTTAAGGCAAAATTCTTCTTTAGAAGAATAATTTTGCAAGTCTGAATAGTCTACTTTCTATCTAAAAACTTAGAAGTAATAAAAAAAGTATATAAAATCTTAATAGAAGAAATTATCAAGAACAAAAAGAATATACACTATATAGTTTTAGGAGATTTTAATACAGTACTAAATGAAAGACTAGACATGAGCAGAGAAGGAAAGAGAAATATAGATTATGAAACCAAAATTATTAACTAGCTCAAAAATACTAATCATATAAAAGCCTTTTGTTTTTATAACTCAGGGCTATCTAAGTATTCATAATTAAATAGTAAGGTATTGATTAGAATAGACTATATATAAACAACAAAAGATATAAAAAGTTTTATTCTAGATAGCAATATAGATGAAATAGAGATAATTACAGATAATGATCATAAACTGATCTGAATACAACTAGATAGTTTGAGTTGTTAGAAAGTAAAAGACAAAGAAGTAAAAAGAACCAAAAGAAAAAGAAGACTTTACTAATACTACAAGGTAACAGAAGAAAATTGGAATGATTATAGCTAAGAAGTAGAAAGAGTAATTAGAAATACAAAAAAAAAAAGAGAAAAATAGAAGTAAAATAGATAGAGAAGTAGAAACAAATATTGATAAAGAGTGAAAAGCAATTGTGAAAGCAATACAAGTAGTAGCAAGCAAGTATATACTATCACTAAGACATAAAACTTCAATATACCTTTATTAAAAAACTCTTTTGAATATCTAATTGAATAGTTTGAAAAGATCTTTCTAGCCTAC
>CAJVPM010001039.1:0-13515 GCA_910592325.1 Scutellospora calospora
AACTATAAATATATATCTAATTTGTTTAAATGAAGATTATTAATAAAGTTTTTAAGATATGAGTTTGGCCAGAGTTTGGGATTTGGGCATGTCAAAACCCAAACTATAATAGTTTAGGATTTTGCCAATATGTATAAGTATATAACTAATCATATATATAACTTTAGTTATTATCTATTATTAAGTTGCTTCTACTTCTTTAGAGAGAACAACTAACTAGAGAGACTAATAACAGTGAATACTTTGTATAATTTTCCTTATTACTATATTTTGTCAAAGTCTTTAGAGTGTTTTTGTCAAACTTAACAAAGAAGATTTAAGGTAATTTGTAATTATAAAAGAGACAACAATTAAAGATATATGAAAATATTAATAAATATTTATTTCTAAGTATCAAAAAGGTACTTTTATTATATAAGAGTATGAAGACTTGATAATGATATCAAGGTTCACATATGCTATTTTTATACTTTACAAAAAATTAGAAATATAATAAGCTATATATATTACAGAAGCTATATATACTATAACTATTACTAATAAAATATATATTTTTTTTTTTTTTTTTTTTTTTACTTGATAAACATGCCATCGGCAAGATTTTTATTTGTATAGATAGTTTTGAGCAATGATTATATATGTGAGAGTACAACTAGCTATATGTATAACAATAATAATAATAACTCTAAGAACCTTAATAATTCAAACTAACTAAACTCTATAGATAATTTGGTTCAACAGATCTAAACCTTAGAACTCCAAATACAATAGGCTCCTGCTCCTTAAATCAATATGCTAGCACAAAACTAAGAACTTAATTTCATTTCTTATCCTAATTTTTATAGCAGTAAACAAAATACTATTATATAGATTGAAGATATAAAAAAAGCTTTCAAGGCTAATTAAGTTTGAAATGACCAAAAAATTCTTGTAATTGTACTAAAGTTAAAAAGTTTTATAACAATCTAATAGTTTAATAATTGAAATCAATTACAATCTGTTGACTAATAGAATGATATTCAAAACTCAAACTTGTGTTTTAAATCTATTTTTATCATATACTTCTAAACTCCTATTTTAAAAAGTAAATAGTTTGCTTAGCTTACTCAAAAAAAGCAAAGTTCTACTAAGAATATAAACTCTTATCATATTGCTATTAAGGAGCTTCTATAGGTTTAAAGCAGAAGTTCATCAATATTCTAATACTACTAAAGCCTAAATATTTATCAATAGTTTAAAACCTGAATTAGTTGCTTTGATTCTCTATTTATACTTAATATCTTAACTACTACTTATAAACAAGCTAAAATATTTGAAAATACTTTTAAACAAAATTTCTTTCTCTCTTAACTACTTCTTTATATTCTCTCTAATACTTGATATCATCTTAACGAGAAACTAACTTTAATAGAATAGAGAAGACTCTTTAGAAATTAATAGAGGCTATTAATAATATGCTGATTCAAATTAAAAAATCTAAAGAAACTTACTACTAGAACTAAAACTAAAACAACATATTGTGAGCTCTGAATTTTGAACCTGAACAAAGTTAGCAATATAACATGAACATAAGTCATGTAGTTAAACCAAATAAACTGTATATATTGTATATATACTATATATAACATATAAGCTATATAATACATATATTGCTTTTAAGCGATATAAGGTATTTATGGAATATATGGATTAAATACTATATATAAGATATATAGTATATCTGTGATAAAAAATATATTTTTAATAAATAGTATAAATTGTATATATAATTTCATATTATAAATAAAGGCTATATTGGCCTATTAAAAGTAATAACTCTTGAAATTTAGCTTTATAAACTGAGTTCTTTATTGAAAATAATAAGTCCCATACATTTTGTCTCAAATAAAAATACATATTCACTAAATTACATTAACTTTAATCTACTGTTTAATACAACTAACAGTAAGATCTTTATTAAACTTGTTCATATGATACCTACTCCATAACTACTCTGGTTAAGTTTTAATATACCAAGACTAATTATGATACTTTTGTCAAGCTAACCTAACAGATTATAGTTAGTTGTAGTTATTATATTTGTCTAATTATCTGACAAACTGTGGTAGTTGTAGTTTGAAGTTTTGAATATATAATAAATAGTTGTATTCAAGTTATTCAAAAACCTAAAGTTACAGTATCTACGTGGTCTCTTTTAATTAAAGAAAAGAATATTGTTAGTGGACTAACTTCTAAAGGTATAATTACCAAGGAAGCTATAAAGTACTCATCTATGAACTCAAACTATTATCCAAATCTAAATGCCTTCTTTCAACTAAGCTATTTGTAGGTTATGCAAGGTTTTAAATAGTTAAGCAACTAACTCGCTATAATTCTCTAGTGGTAATATCTTGTATATCTTGCTTCTATTATAGACAAAATAACTATTATATCAAAACTACTCTAATCTATTAGGATATAATAGTAATTAAAATATAGTTACTAGAAGCAATACTACTTTGTTAGATTAGAATAATACTACTAGAAATAATCAAAGAAACTCTGACACTAATGATGCAAAAATACAAGAAGCTATACAAATATTGTTAAACTTAGTTAAAAGATCTACTCAAGGAAATAATATTTGAATCTTCTTAAATCTTTATAAAGAAAATCTGCTATTTATGAATAATGAAGATTCTGAATACTTCATCAAAATTACTTAAATTAAATAATAATAAACTGTTAAAGATCTATCATAAAAAGCAAAAAAAAATACTAACTCAAAAAATATCTTTCAACTAACTAAAACTTCTATTATGACAAAAGATACTGCAAAAACAACTTTTAAGAAAGATATAAAAAAAAATCTAATTGTCTGAAGAAAGAAAGTATTGAAAATTTACTTCAAATATCAGCTCTTATTTTTCTCTACTTATTTGTTGCTAATATAAGAAATAAGCTTGCAAACATTGCTCTTAGTCAACTCTTTTAAGCTATACTCTCTATGAGAACTAAGCTAGCTAAAGATTTACAAAAAAAAAAAATTTACCAGAAAAGAGTAAGCTTTTGTTAATCTCTAACTTATACTAAAGTTTACTGCCTTGTACTATAATATAACTATCTATAAAAAATTATACTATTAATTATTAATAGTAGTTCTTTAAGAAGTATTATATTGTCTTACTTTATATTAGAGCTGAGTATCAAAGTAATAAGACTTTCTACTATTAATATGTTTAATATTTATAGTTAGAGCTATAAAGCTATTAGTAAAATTTTTAATTTTCTTTTTTATGTAGAAGGAGTAAAGATACCTGTTAATATTATAGTTACTGATACTTTGTTATACTAAGCTATTATCAGAAATAACTAGCTCTTTAGAGTAAATACTAAAATTGATTATACTACCTCTGAAATAACTTTTATATGAAAAGAGGAAGAAATTACAATTCTGTTTAAATTTTGAAAAATCACTAATTTTCTACTTCAAGAAGAAAAACTTACAAGAATTACAAAACTATAAAGGAAGAATTTTAAAATCTACTTCTAACAAAAAATCTAAAAGCAAGTTTGAGAAAGAAAATCTAGATGATCAAATTTTTTGTTACTCTAAAACAAAAACTAATATCTAACTACAATATTATATTCTAACTAAAACTAATAACAATACTTCTAATTCTATTTTATTTAAAATTAAAATTTTTACCTTAATAATCTCAATAAACTTTTATATAAGTTAGATATTAAAGAACTTAATAAAAACTACTACACCTAACTTATTTCCTAGAAAATAATAACTTATTTAACTAGACCTTTTATAACTTAAAACAAACTAGTTAATTTTTCATAAAATATATATTGGAGATACTATCTTAATAAAACAAAAAATATATCAAACTACTCCTAAAGATAAACTATTTTTTGAAGAAGAAATAAACTGAATACTTTTTGAAAATATTATTCAACCTTCTAATAGCTTCTAAAGATTACTTATTGTATTAATAAAATTTAATTTTATATAAATTACTATCATATTAAAGCTATTACAAAAAAGGATAATTATTTTTTACTCTAAATTGATAATCTTCTTAATACTTTTAAATACTCTTTCTGATATACTTCTTTTAATCTTATTAGTAGATACTAGCAAATCAAAATTAATTCTACTAATTGTAAAAAGTCTACTTTCATATTTCAATTTAGCATTTTTAAATTTAATATTATACTTTTTGACGTTATTAATACTCCTACTACATTTTAATAACTTATAGATAATATCTTTTAAAAGATTAAAGACTAGTTTATTATCATATATTTTGATAATATTAATATTTTTTTCTTTATCTTTAATAACTATATCTAATACCTGAAAGAGATCTTTATCATTTTTGAGAAGCTAAACTTTAGCTTAACTTCTAAAAATATTATTTTACTATAAATAAACTTAAATTTCTTAGATATATTATTAGTATTAAAGGAATCTTTACAAATTAAAAAAAAGGTTAAAGCTATAAAAAACTTTTCTATCTCTAAAAATCTCTGTTAGCTCTGTAGATTTCTTAGCTTAGTATCATATTACTGTTGATTTATTAAAAAGTTTTTTAAAATTACTATTTCTTTTAACCTACTTTTAAAAATATATACAAAATATTTATAAAATGAAAAACAGAATAATGCTTTTAATCTCCTAAAAAAAAAACTTATTACTACTTCTGTTCTAGCTTATCTTAACTTTTCTAAAGACTTTCTACTATTCACAGATATTACTAATCTTGCAATTAGTATAATACTTTTTTAAAAAGAAAATTAAAAAAAATAAGTATTATTTCATATTCTAGTCAAAGTATAGCTACATCTAAAAACAATTACTCTGTTACTGAAAAAAAGTGTCTAGCTATAAAATAGTCTATTTTTTATTTTTGTCAATATCTATATAGTACTCATTTTATATTAATTACTAACTATTCTGCTTATTATTAACTCTTCTTGTAGATTATTTTGACCATTTCTAGAGCTAAAGAAAAATCAAATTTTCACAAAAACTTTACTAAGAACAGACTTCAGAGCTACTAGGAAAAAAGAAAGAAAATATAAAAACACAAATAGTATATTAAGAAGAAAAAGAAAATAGTAATAACCTCAAGAACTACAAAGGTGTTTACTCGAAAAATCACTATGAAAAATTTTTCTTTCAAAAAATTAGGAATTTGGCTTAACTCTGAAGTGCAGATCAGTTTATATAACACAAACATGTGGAAAAACAGAAAAATAAACAAATATATAAGCAAATACTAACAAGATATACTACATAATAACTAATAGAAAAGTAGTGTGTAAGTCTTAAATCAGAAAATTCATAGGCAAAAAGGAAAATCTATAGGGAATTTAGAAAAAAGCACAAGGTCTTAAAATTAAATATAGTTCAAAGTTCTAGAACAAAAGATAATATTAAGAAAAGATGTAGAGTACAAAAAGCTCTAGATACTTTATCCAAAAATTAACTAAAGAATATGGGTGAGAAATTATCTAAGAAGGTAGCATTTCAGTACTAGGATTAGTAGATTATTTTAATGAAATAGT
Organism: Scutellospora calospora; assembly: GCA_910592325.1. Classification (NCBI taxonomy): domain Eukaryota; kingdom Fungi; phylum Glomeromycota; class Glomeromycetes; order Diversisporales; family Gigasporaceae; genus Scutellospora; species Scutellospora calospora. Next base: position 5,563 of record CAJVPM010001039.1, read on the forward strand.
AGCAAAAGCTATGAACATAGATAAGAATATTATTACCTTAACTAGACAATAGTATACTGCATTAGAAAGGACTACTTTTACAAAAAAAGTAGACAAAGTTAAAGAAGTTTTAGAAAGAGAGCAAGCACTAATAATTATACAACTGAGAATCATAAACAAAATAACAGAAAAGATAGAAATAAGAACTGAGGAAGTGTCGATAATAGAAATAGAAGGTATAAGAGAAGTAGAACCAGATAAATTTACAAGACAGTGTAGACAAGATAAAGAGAAACTGGATAGCACAAATAATAAAGTAGAAAAAAATAAAGTACTAGAGATTATGAAAGATGTTCAACTTGTGGAAAATAGTATAGAAGTTAACTTATACAAAAATGAAATAAAAGATAAACTAGAACAACTAGCTAAAATAGAAGAGCTAAGACATAGTAGTGCATCTCTAGACTATAGTATATATGTATCTAATCCAGAAGTATATAAAGATATAGGAGAGATCAAAGCAAAAATAGCAGTAGTTAAGATTTTAGAAGATAATACTGAACAAAGAAAAAAATCAATCAGGTAATCACTTAGAAGAAATAAGCACATCAAAGTAATCCAAGAAAAGTTTATAAATAGGAACCAATAGTGTATTATATACTTTAATTGCAGAAAAAGATATGAAGAAACTAATTCAAGATTAGAAAAAAAGAAGGATGAATTTAACTAGCTAAATCTAATACTCGAGGAAGAGGTGAAAAAAAAGTTTAAAGAAGGAAAAGACTTCACAAAACAAAAAGAAAAAAAAAGATACAAGAGAGATTTAATCAAAAAAAGAGCTTGAAGAAATACAAAAGAAGAGATCTATATTATATAATCAAACTAAGAAAGGTGAATATTCAACAAGTAATAAAAGAAGGAAGGAAACAATATCTAACCAAACTAAAGAAGAAAAACTAGCTTCAACAAAAGATAAAAACAAAAGAAGAATGTACAAACAAAAAACTCTCCTAAATAGAAAAGAAGATTTAAACAAAAATAGCAATCTCACTAAAGAAAAAGAACTACGTCTATACAAAGAAGAAACTATTACTGTATAGGACATACTTTATTACATATCAAGGTCACAAGTCTTCTTCATAATAAAATATTTAGGATGAGTTAAAAATATTGAAATGATTAGAAAAAATTAAGAGTAGAAGTTACTTTTGAAGAAAGAAGTAGTTTCATACAAGAAATTGAAGTTTAGATTATTCCTCTTATAAATGATCTCTTAGTATATATAACACTAGACCAAACAGAAAAGAGATATTAGAAAATTAAAAACAGTTTGTAGCAAAGCTATTTAATATCCCACAAAACATAAATGAAGTTCTACTGTTTAGATAACTAAAACATACTAGCACAAGTGCAGTATATGTTTTTAAAAATTTATATAAGAACAACAAAGGTTATGCACTAGTATCTTTCAGGAACCAATGAGATATAGCTCAAGGAAAAAAATATTCTGTGAAATACTATAATACTAGACTCTTTTGGGAGGTCTCTGAAGTCAAGCTAAATGAAATATATAATGCTAAAGAGAGATATAAGCAAAGATACAATACCTATGAGCCAAGTACAAGAAGTTCCAAGAGATAGAAACTATCTCCTGTTAGACCAACTATTCTTTATAGAAGTAAAAAAAAATCCTCAAAAGAAGATAACAGGCCAGAAAACAAAAGATATATGAAGCTAGAAAAGTGAGATGAAATCTATGCAGAAAAAAGAAAAATAGAGCAATACAAAGAAAATAAGCATAAAGTTTCTTTTAATGATATAGCACAATATATCTAAGCTTTAGAAAGGAAATTAAATAGCTTTAATAATAATTAGAGTTCAGAGACTCCAAATCACTCCTAAAAGTAGCCAAAGTTGAATGAACGAAAGCTTTAGTCAATCAAGAAGAAAACTTGAAAGACAGAATAGAGCAGAAACAAGTATAAACCAAAACAAGGAAGAATATAGAGAAAACACAAGAAGAAGAGAGATGATAAAAGGAGAAGAAGATAATAGAGATAGAAGTAGAAAGCAAGAAAATATAAAACTGGGTATGCATAACATCAATAGAATTAAAAAGATAATACAAAAGTAGAACTATAGCAGAATATGGTAAGTTAGAAGGTTACAATATTATTAGAATAGTAGAAACCAATATAGTAGAACAAAAAGGCAAGTGGATAAATATGAAAGAATATAGATACTCAAGTTTTTAGACAGAAGCAGAAAAAAGAAAATACAAAGGGTTAGGAATTAGGCTTCTGGTTGATCAGAATTAGTTAAGAAATATGAAAATCTGTAAAAGGTTCAACCCAAATTTGCTCAAGGCCAAAATTTCCTTCAGAAGAGTAGTTTTTCAAGTTTGAATAGTATACCTACCTCCTAAGAATGAAGAAGTAACAAGAAAAGTACACAAAATACTAATAGAAGAAATTATTAAGAATAGGAAAAATATAATATACACGATTCTAGGAGACTTCAATATAGTATTAAATGAAAAACTAGATATGAGTAGTAGAGGAAGAAGAAATACAAATACTAGTATAAGAATTACAAAATAGTTAAAGAATACTAACTATATAGAAACCTTCCATTTCTCTAATCCAGAGCTAATTAAATATTTATAGTCAAATGGAAATATATCAAATAAGATAAATTATATTTGAACAACACAAGATATGAGAAGCTTCATTTTAGATAGTAATATAGAATTCATGGAAACAGTAATAGATAGTAATCATAGAATAGTCTAGGTACAATTAGATAGCATAAGTATTTTAGAGAAAAATAAGAAAAGAAGCAAGAAAGGATAAAAAGAAACAAAAAGATTATACCAATACTATAAGACAACAGAAAAAGACTAGAATAACTATAGTCAAGAAGTAGAAAAGATTATCAGAAATGCAGAAAAAAGAAAAGGAAGAAGAAAAAACCAAATAGAAACTGAGCCTGAGACAGATATTGATGAAGAATGGAAATTAATAGCTAAATCGATACAAGCAGCAGCAAGTAAGCATATTCTGTTAACAAAAACACAAGATTCCAAAAGTTAAATAAGAAAAGAAGCAATGAAATCTCTAACAAATAGCAAAGCTAAAGTCTTAGGAAGAATATTTAGAAAAGAGTCTAAAGACATAGAACAAAATATAGATAGGCTTGAGAGAGCAATTCTTAATGCGTAAATAGAGTATCTTAACACAGAATACAAGACAAATATACCACTATTACTAGAATTCTAAAACAGAGAATTCTGAATTGAAATCAAAGAGTAGTGGAACATATTAAAAGAAAAAGCATGAAAAGAGTTGCAAGTTGCAAAAGAAAAAGAAATAAAGGAGAAAATAGAGAAAAGATTTGTACTAATACCTAAAAGTCAAAAGCAAATACTAAACAAGTTGCTTGAATATCCTTACAATCAGATCATAGTTAATAGAGTATTAGTACAGAGCCAAAATAAGTTTGAAAGCAAGAAGTTGATTATAGAAAGCAAAGATGTTAAGAAGGAGATAGAAAAGCATTTCAAAGAGCAATTTAGAAAGCAAAACTATAAGTTCAAGCAACTAGATAATGAATAGGCAAATATATATAGAAAACAAGAAAGAATTAATGATATTTAGTATACAGAAATTATGAACAGAATAACAGAAGAAGAATGGTCAGAAGTTACAAGTTTACTAAAAAAAGATACAGCATCTGGTATATCAGAAATTGGCTATAGACTTATCAAAAAAGTAAGTCCTAAGACAAAAAAATATTTAAAAACTTCATAAACAAAATAGTTTATGAAAGAAAATTTTCTAAGAAATAGAAATTAGAGCAAATATATTTAATCTCTAAGAGTACAGATTGGGAATTTAATCTAATAAATACTAGGCCAATAATGCTACTTGAGACATTTAGAAACTCGTAGTCAGAATTATTCAAAAAAAACTAAGCAAAGTTTTCATCAAAAAACAAATTTTAAAAGAAGCAAATTTCGCAGGACTACTTAATGAAAGCATTATAGCATTAATATATATTCTAAATAATATTATTGAAGATGTAATCTAAAGAGACAAAGAACTATAAATAGTATTTCAAGACATATAAAAAGCTTTTAATTCAGTGAGTATTTATACTTTAGAGCTCTCTATGAGAAGAATCTAGCTTACAGAAAATCTAATTACCTTTATTAAGCAATTATATCAAGATTATGAAATAAGAGTAATAACAGATAAAGGCCTAACTAATTTCTTCATAGCTGGTGATAGGATAGATTAAGGTGAAGTAATCTCTCCACTAATGTATAAAATATTTTATGATTCATTACTAGTAAGAATATAGCAGTTAGGAATCAGGTACTAAATAGAGCTACAGTAGCTAATAGATATTGAAAAGTGAACTTTCAAAATAGAAAAGGCAATGATTTTAGTATTAGCAAATACAGATAATACTATGTAGATAGCAGAATTTAAGCTTGCATTGCAAAGATCATAAACATATCAAATAGCTTTTTTACATTAAATTATATTGAGATAAATGGAGCAAAATCAGAAGTAATAGCTTAAAGATCTTATAAGAAAGAAAAAGAGGAAGAATATATTCAAATTGGAACACCACCAAGTCTAGTTAAAGTTAAGGAACTAAAAGAAAGTACAAGGTTCTTTAGTATTTAGATAAGCTTAAAAAAACAAGAAAGAACAAGTATTCTATATTGCAAAAAAAAAGAAGAAAAGCTAACATGTATATTAAGGGACAAAAAACTCTCAGCAGACCAAATAATATATATAAACAATATAGTATTGCTTTCAAAGCTTGAATATCTGCTAGCAAATATATGTTAAAGAAAAAATTATATGATACTATACACCAGCCTATGTTTAGACTAATAAAATAGAAATTAAAACTTCTATCTACATACGCAAATATGATCTTCTAGTATAAAGAAATATTTAGAGTAGTAAGCTTATAGCAAAAACATATAGAGCATTATATATCAGAGCTCTTTATAAAAATGAATATGAATAGTATTGTAGATATAACTACTCTAATGAGACTGAAGCAATCACAACTAGATGTGAATATACCAGAATGTATTCTCATTGCAGAGAACATTAATTAGAAAAAAACTAAACATAGAAATCTAGAAGTTTCAATAATACAATATGTAAAAAGGTTTGGTATAAGTGTCATGAAAAATGAATTTACAGAAAGTTAGAACTTCACAAAGCTACAAGAAGAAAAAAGTTGTCTTATTAGTAGTATCCTAAACAAATGTAACATAAAAGAAATATAGGAAGATATAACTAAGCTCAACTTATGACACATAAATTAGCTGTTAGATAATGAACAGGAAAAAGTGATTACTTGGAGACAACTTAAAGTGAGAGAGGGAAAGAGATATATCAGAAGAAAAGCAAAGTAGTTTCAAGCTCTAGAAAATGAAATTTTAGCAGATAAGAGTTTAAGAAAAGTAACTGAAGAGTATCAAAAAAGAGAAGAATTTCAAGTATGAGAAATTGAGAAGAGAATCTTATATAACAAGAGAAAAAAAGAATGGGTATTTATAAAAGGTAAAGAGGATAAGGAACGTGAAATAGGTCACATTATCAGAAAAGAAAAGAAAATAGTAGAAGTAGAAATCTGGGAAGAAGATTAAGAAAACTTGCATAAAGAACTTAGTTAACAAAAAGCATACAATGAAAGAACAAACTTAAGAAAAATAGACAAAAACAAAGAATTGCATTATAAGATGTTTACAATATCTCAAGCTTTATACAGAAGAAAGATAATATACCAGAAGTAGTATTCAATAAAAAGCATCTGAAAAAATAGGAAAAGAGAATTAAAAAAGCAAAGTAGGAGATTTTAAAAAGTTTAAGAACCTAGAGCATATTAAGGTAGAAAGTAGCTGGGAAGCAGAGCTAATTAACTAAGTTGTTAGAAATATAAGAGTTAGAGAAGAACTAAAGACTAAACTAGAGGCGAATAGAGAAAAGGAGAAAATATTATTCTATACAGATAGCTTACTTAGTAGAGAAGATACTAAAGAAAAAATAAGGATGAGATTTAGTGTAATCCAAATAGATAGTATAAATAATATAGTTTTCAGTTACAAAGAAAGAATAGAAAACTAGTTCTTATCTACTCGAGCAGAGCTAGTAGCTTGTCTAGTAGTAGTTTTGTTAATTCCTAATAATTGCAAAGTAGAAATAAGAACAGATAGCACATATACAATCTTTGTGATCGAGAACTGTCTAAAGAATGAAAAAATATGTGAGTAGTTAAAGTTAAAAAACAATAATATTCTGCATGCAATCAAGAAAGTCTGCAAAAGCAAATTAGTTCAGTTAATGCTTACAAAAGTCAAAAGTCATTTTGAGAATATCTATAATGATACTGCAAACATACTTGCAAAAGAAGAAATATACAAAGCATACAGTGTAGAACTAAGCAATATTAGTAATAATAGTATAAGATATATTCTTGAATGAAAAAAGATAAGTTTGGAGACTCCAATAAGAGCCTTTATTAAAAAAGCAGTTCAAATGATGTACAAAGCAAAATAGATATAGCTAAGAAAGAAAAATGATGAGAAACATCAAACAAGAATTCATAATCAGAATTGGAAAGCTTTTAAGAGTATACTTAGAAGCTGCAGCAAGCAATACCAGAATTCTGAAGTAAACTACTTATGATTATTCAAAACCAAATACATCAAAAATCTTCTTCTAACTGTTGAAATCTTAAACTGTAGAAGACCTCAATTATACAAAAACAGCTTATATAAGAGATGCTTTAAAGAAAAAGAAATGATTAGACACTTGATTACTTGTGAAAAATCAAATCAAATGCTAAAAAAAATTGAAGAAGAAACATAGAAATAGCTCTATAAAGATAAAAGAAAGGAAGAAAATTGGAACTTATTAAGCATACAACAAGCTATTCAATGTAAACTAGAAAGAAACAACAAAAAAGAAAAAGATGAATAAGAGATATCCTTAGCAAAGAAGATGCAAAAAAAATCAAAAATGTTGTTAGCTCTGAAAGTATAATAACAAAATTTTAGAGCCTTTTCTAGCATATATAAATAGAGATATTCTATAAGGAAGTTTGGAAAAGCTAGTGCAAAGATATGGAAGTATAGAAGAAAAAAAAAAGATCTCAAAAAAAGAAAAGTACTCTCAGAAGAAAAAAAGAAAAAATGATCCAAAGAAAAGAACTATAGGAAGGAAATCAAAATGCAGAATAGACGAGAATACAGAAAATTGTAGTAATAGCTTAAAAATAGCATTAGATAGTATAGCTAGGGAAGTAAATGAGGGAATTTCAAATAGTTAGGTTTTAAGTTAGTCATGATGGGCTATAGTATCCTTTTTATACTGTGTTGTAGTTTATAAACTATAAACAACTCTAGTATAAGACAAAGGTTACTATGGCAGATCACACATAGGTATCTTTAGGATAACCAAATAAGTTAGAACTTAAAAAATTAGCATTAGATAGTATAAAACTTGAAAATGTAGTTTTTTTTAATAAAAAGCAAACCTAAATAAAGTCGTGGCATGACTGCTAAAAAAAAAAAAAAAACTATTCTACTCATAAATCTTTACTTTATTATAAACTTTTCTAAAACTAGCTTATCTTAATAGATACTAAAATTATATGAATACTTTTTCACTATAATACATCATACTAAAAAACATTACTCAAATACTAATAGACTTTTTTAAATTTCTATATCTATTCTATCTACTCTAATCAACTCTCATTTTGACTAACTACTCTTACCTTATTTACCTACTATATTCTTATCTACTGTCTATATTTATACTATTATTTTATTTTAACAATCATAATATTATAAAATAGGTTTTATTATATTTCTTAATTATTATATTTTTATATTATTATATATATTTAGATTTATTTATTATTATTTTTCTTAATAACTTA
>CAJVPM010001040.1:0-13515 GCA_910592325.1 Scutellospora calospora
ACAGTTCTTAAACATAAACAAGGGCATGAGCAGGACGAATTTTAACAAATAACTATATACCGAAATAATGAAAGAAAACTATAATAATATAAATAAATAATAAAAATAAATAAGAAGAAATAATAAAACTCGTGACTTGGACCGGGATACCAGTTTATATTCCAACAATACTTACGTATTTAATTATATGCACTTTTATGCAGTGTCACTCATCTGACAATTTTAATTTAGTCTATTAATTATCAGCACAGGTTCTAGACCAGTGATATAATCTGCGCAACCTAGTTGGGCCCCTACTAACATATCCCTGCTTAGTTATCTTTTCTATCTGTTGACTTTCCGTTAACTCAAATAAATTAAGAACAATGATTTAATAATATTTTATATTTGGTAATGTTTTTTATTCAATTTGAAGAAATATATATGTAATGCCAAGTATTTATTAAGGGTAAATAAAATTTAAATATTCTAAATAAATTAACTAAATTTGTAAATATTTACATAGTTCATAAGTCATTATACTATTTATATTATCAATTAAATTTTTAATTTTACGAAAAGCATCACTTCACATATTTACTTTTGTTTGGGCTAAGCCAGCAATTATTTATTAGGCCGGATATGATATTTATTTAAGTAGTTAATAAATATGTTAGCGTATTATAGCATAGAGTGAATAATTGGCTAAAATTGGTCAGGAACCGAAAGACATCCCGAGAAATTTGCAATATTATTGCACTGGGAGTCGCTGTAGAATTAACAAGCTGGTGGTTTTCTGCTTTGCCAAGGCAAGCCAGCTATGAGCAGAGACATGTAGGCACTTAATGAGAGCAGAGAAATGATAGTGAAGAAATGGCAGGACCACGTTATCATCAGTTTCTATTATGTGAATTGGGAGGGTCGAAGAATTTCCTTGTTTCTGAGTTTGTTTACTAAGGTGACCTTCATTCATTATTCTGTGAATTTATGCCTACCTTGACATGCCCTATTGCTGGCCACTATTGTTCATATTTTGCTAGTATATACTGCTGTGTTTATTTGCATATGATTATCAACCTTTAATTAACTGCCTTATTGCAGACTTGGTGTAGTGTCTAAACTATTCCTGGCATTTGTGGCAGGCCGTTTCTCTTTTTAATCATGTAATCTATTATCACTTCGCATTAATTTTTCTTATTTGTATTTTAATTCAGGTCTATAAGCTTTAAATTGATAAAATATAAGAGACCTGAATTTGTATAGTAAGTGCTAATTCTAAAAAGGCTTAATTATTAAATGAGCAATTGTTGAAACTGCATACAATATAAATGCCATTGAAATGCAGTAATAGTAAGTCTAAATATAAAAAATATTTGATATCGATATTTTATAATATTAAGGAATAGCATTATGCAAGTTATATATATGTAAGGAAAGTTATTTATAATTATATTAATACAGATATATAATGAATAGAATGTATCTTAAATCGTACTTTAATTATAATGTCAAGTAAAAAAAAAAGAGAACGTTCAAATCTTCCTATTGAAATAAATCCATTTACTTTAGCTACACAAGTTACAAAGCAAGTAGTAGCAAATAACGAAAATTATAATGAATTAGTATCAGACTTAGAATCTCAAAATGAAAGTGAAACTGATTCAAATAATGAAATTAAGTTTATATCAAACTATTCTATTAAGCATCCTCGGCTTACCAAAAAAAATTTAAAGTAGAACCCTAACTGGCTTCAATTTTATCCATGGCTTAGACCTGAACCATTAACAAATCCTTTAATATTGTATTGTAAATGGTATGAAAAAGCAAAATTTAATAATATTTTTACTGAAGGTACAAGCTGGTTTAAAGAACAATATTTAATTCGACATTTAAATTCAAAAGATCATCAAAAAGCACAAGAAATTGAAACACATATTCAGTTAACTATTAATGAGAGTATTAGAAAGCCTTTATCAGTTGAAAAATTAAAAGTTATTCAAAATATGCGTAATATGTATTGGTTAGTAGAAAACAATATAGCAACATTAAACCTTCAAGATTTATGTAATTTAGTAGAAACACAAATTCAAAATAAAGAAGATTATATAATTTCTACTAGCGCATGTACTATTAGACCAGTTTCTTTAACAAATATAATACCTGAAAAAAGATATAAGTATGGTTCATATTCAAATAACCATGCTGGACATGATTTTATTGAAGCAATTGCACGAGTAATTGAAGAATCAACTATTAAAGAACTAACTGAATCTTTGACTTGGAGTATAATGATTGATGAAAGCACTACAATTACAAATGAAAAAAATCTTGCTATAGTATCAAAACATCTTGTTCAAAATATTCCATATTATAGATATCTTGGAATGATACAACTTACTTCAGGAACTGCTGATGCTATAATCAATGAATTATTACGATTTTTTATAGCTAAAAATTTACCAACTAAAACATTATTTCATATGGGATCAGATGGTGCAAGCGTAATGTTAGGTATAATTTATATTTAATTTTTAATATTTAAAATTAATTTATAATTACTAATTTAATTAAAAATTAAAAATTATTATTAAAGGAAAATTAAATGGCGTAGCTACTCAATTAAAAGCATTGTATCCTTTTTTAACTGAACATCACTGTATTTCACATCGTTTAGCACTTGCTGGTAAAGATGCTGCTAAAAAAGTTCCATATTTTAGTCATTATGAATATATTGTTAAAAAACTTTATACCTATTTTAGTACATCTTTTTTACGAATGCAAAATTTAAAGATGATAGAAAAAGAATTTGGTGATCCAGAATTAGTACTTCTTCAAATAGTTACAACTCGTTGGCTTTCATTTTCTAATGTAGTTAAAAATTTACATCAAATTATTAATTCAGTTGTTGAAGCTTTATTAGAAGATAGTTTAACAGATAAAATAGCAGAGTTTTTATATTTAGAAATTGATAATAATTTTTATTTAACTACATATTATTTAGCAGATATTATGGGATATTTAAGACGATTAACATTACTTTTTCAAGCTAATTATGTATCTTTATTTGACATGAAACTTCAACTGAATTCAACAATTCAGGCTATTACTACTGAATTTATTGGCGAAAAAGATATAGCACCAACATGGGGAACTCATTTAAAAAACTATCTAATAGAAAAAAATATAGATGATTTTGAAATACCATTATTTGTTCAAGATTTTGCAAAAGCTGTTATTGAAAGTTTAAATGAAAGATTTCCAGATCATAATCTTATTGATGCATTCTGCATATTTGATCCAAAAGAATTACCAAGTAATAAAAGTATGCTAGGATATTACGGTCAAGAATCTATTCAAAAATTAATTAATTTCTATGGAGTTACAAAATTTATTAAAGGTAATAAGTTAAAATTAAGCTTTATATTGTTTTTTAAATTTTTTTTAAAAACTAAAATTAAGTTTATTTAAAATTAATAGATAATGAAATTTCAGCTATTATTAATGGTACAGAACTTTTACAAGAATGGTCTATATTTCGTTCTTTATTATATAATTTTCAAAACTTTAAATTATATGAAGCTTGGCAAAATATTTTTAAAATTGAAAATTTTAAAATACTTTATCCAAATATTTCTATTTTAGCATCATTATTACTTATTTTGCCTCTTTCTAATGCTTATGTTGAAAGAGTATTTTCATATCAAAATAATATTAAAACAAAATTACGAAATCGTATACAATTAGAAACTCTTAATGATCTTCTTATAATTTCTTTAAATGGACCTTCTATAGAATTATTTGATTTTGAAAAAGCTTATAACTATTGGATTTCTAATCCTCGTTATAATTTTATTTAAATTTATGTATAATTTTATAAATATTTTTAATATTTTTATATTTTTATAAATATATATATTTAATAAAATTTAAATAAATATTATATATAGTATTAAATATAAAAAAATATAAAAAAATATCAAATTTTAAAATTATATAATCAAATATAAATGGTTAATTTTATATAATAAATTTTAATTAGTTAAAAATAAATAAATATAAATAATTTTTTATATAATAAATACAAAATTTTTAAATATATATAAATTTTTGAGAAAGAGAAAGAGAGAGAAAGTGAATAAGTAAGTAAATAAGTAAATAAGTGAGTAAGTAAGTAAGTAAATAAGTAAATAAGTGAGAAAAAAAAAGAGAGAGAATGAAAATGAGAAAAAATAATTTTATTAGTTGAGAATATAAATAAAATTTTGAGAATACTAAATTAAATATATATATGCTCTTGAAAACATAGATTTTAAAACAGATTTTCTACACTACTTGTATCTACATAGTTACTTCCTTATACTAACTCACCAAAAACAAAAATTCAAGGCAAATAGAAGAATTTTTGACTACAACTCTATAGACAAAGAAACTTGAAAAGAATTTACAAACCAAGTTAACTACAATCTCAACTAAAACAATACTTCTCTTATACTAAATACTACTAATTCTTTTGAAATATATTAGCACAAAATTTAAACAAGTATTATCTCTGCTACTCTTAAGATAATACTAAACAAAAAGCTAAAATTTAAGAATTTTCACCATACTTACTCACAAAAAGCTACACTACTCTATCAAAATCTAAAATTAATAGAACAAATTATCTGACAAGTTCAATATATATTCAATAACAACTCTTTAATTCTAGCTAATATTCTATTCTTAATTAATAAAATCAATTAATAACAAAATCTAAATATTAATAACCCTCCTACTGACAACAACTAAATTTTAACATAGCTTAACCATATACAAGTATATTAGAAAACTTTATATAAAGTTTGAGAAACAGAAAATTCAATATATATTCAACAACAAATAAATACAGCAACTGAAAAAAGATACTCAGCTTTTCAAACACAACTAACAAAGATGATCAACAGTATTCTTGATAGACATACTGACTATGTTTTCTTTTAAAATTTTAAAACTGATACAGAACTAATAACTGACTTTATTTTTATTAAAGAACAAGTTAAGAATCACTTTGACAAATAGACTAAATACAGATCTATTAACTAACAAATCTTTAATACAACTAAAAAAACTGCTATAAACTACTCTTTCTAATTAATACTTTCAACTATAATAACATTCTTAATACTATTACAACAGAAAAAATTACTTATATATCTAAAAACCTCTCTAATAACAAAGTATGTAGTCTATTAGACATTAGCTACAAGATGCTTAAACATGCTAGTAATATGTTTCTACAATTAGTCACAATTTTGTTCAATAAATACCTAATATCTCAAACAATTTCAAAATAATAAAAAGAAGAATATATCTTTCTAATATTAAAAAAGCTAGTATTTGACAGTAATTTACATAATACTAGACCTATTAGCCTTATTGAATATATCAAAAAACTCTATACAAAAATCTTTACAAACTATCTTAATATTTCTCTAATATTTAAACAAATTTTTTCTTCATTCAACTATGTAACTTTCTTAAAAAATAGTACATCAACTCTAATTCATATTCTTAACAATATTATTGAAGACTCATATAGCAATAACAAGAAGCTTTGGTTGTTATCACAGAATATGAGCAAAGTATTTAACTCTGTTAATATAGATCTACTAAAAAAATCTTTAAAAAGAATTCAGTTTCTACTTCAACTTATCCAAATTATACTTAATTTGTTCTCAAATTACTTTAACAAAATTATTACTAACTTTGAACTGATACAGTTATATACAGTTAAAAATAGAATAGATTAAAGAGAAACAATTATACCTTTGCTATAGCATATCTACTATGATCCTCTAATATTACATATTACTAATTAATATAAAGGCTATAGCCTAGGAGTTTTTTGGATTACAAATCTTAAAGAGAAAAAGACTAATTAGCTCTAAACATCAATTTCTGTTCTAGTATTTATAGATGATATATTGTAAATAGCTTTTTTAAAAAATAAACTTAAGCAAATTCTAATACTCACTTTATTTTTTTTTATAATAGCTAATATACAAGTTAACTCACTTAAGTCTATTCTTAGTACTAATGCAAAAAAACTAACACCAATTAAATTTATCCAACAATTAATTATTCTACTAGCTAAAAACACTTCTTTTAATTAGTAGCACTAATCTGACTTGGCAGCTAACTGGATTGGGAGGATCTGTCTTATGAAACATCCAAAAAAATAGAATACAGAAAACTAGTAGAAAGCTATAGTAGAAACTGGAGTTGTATAAATATCTACAAGGGTCTAAACTAAATAAATCTGTAAAATAGGTACAGACTACTCTAGTAGATATACTTCGAGGTTAACTGGCTCTGTGATATCTACAATATGTTAGATACAATATATTCCAAAAGGATCTAAGCTATTCTTGATAAATAGATCTGTAACAAGCTAGCTAGCTTAAGCAGTTAGGTATTGCAGTGATATTAGGTTGGATCTGTATAGGTTAATGAACAGAATATTTAAATAGGTAACTCACAGGTGGGTTACAGATATAGTAGCATAGTATTGAACTAATCAGATAATCTAATTGCCTATGTAGCAGACTATTTAAATTAGACAATGACTAAAGTTGTATGTGTAGCTTATTGTACACTCTTTATATATTTACAAACAGTAGGGACTATCAATGTATATCCTGTATACAATTTTATTAAAATTTCTTTAACAATATAAGCTACCTTAATAACAAAAAAAAAAAAAAAAAAAACACTTCTTTTAAATTCTTAGGCTACTAGTTTCTTCTAAGTTACCAACAGATCTAACAAATTAAATTTATCACTCAAGAGTCTAATAATCTTACAAATACATTTAAAACCAAACAAATAACTGATAAACAAGTAGTATATATTATAAATACAATTATTATTCTAATATTTGAATACTGTATTCACAATATTGTTCTATTAAAAATAATTTGTAAACAAATTCTTTCAATATATTTAACTATAGCAAAGCACAAATTAAACCTCTACAAAGCCTTCCTAATAGTATTATACTTAATTATAATATTTATAGAATCAAAAATATATAGGATATATAGCTTCAATACTATATTTCAAAATTTTTACTTTAGCTTAATAATTCTAATCTCTTAGGAATTACAACAAAAATTTGCATTTAACAACTGCAAAATAACTTATAGTCTACTATAAATATTCTATAGTATTCTAACCCAATTATCAATAGGTTAAATAAATACTTTACTAACTTCAAAATTACTTAATTACTCCAATATTTGAATATACAAATAGATGTATACTCTAGTATAATTTGGCCAAAAACTATTATATATATAGTATATTTTCTTAAACAACTGCTCAACAAATACAATTCTTATAACATATTCAAAAAATAACTCAAAACTAAAAAAATACTCTACCTTGACTAACTTACTATAATAAACAATAGTGTTCTCTTAAAATAGAAACACTTATCTCTATGAATAGGCTACTTGTCTACTAGAAAAACTCTAATTTGGTTCAAATTTCTTGAAAACACCTTAATTAAAAACTCTTTTAATTGAAAAATTATATAACAACTAGTATTTATACCTAACAACTACTTTAGTTTTACTACTAGATATTTTAATAAAAATAAACTGAAGCTATAGCTAATTATTATTAAAGATAACAACTTAATAACTGTCACAAATTATTATGAGAATTTTTTAACAAAAGGCAATTATGTGATTTCTATTAAATTTGCATATATGAACATGAGGCAGATCTAATATTATAAACTCTATTTATTTATAAACTCTATTCTAGAAATCTATTTCTGAATTTATATTTTCTTTCTAAAAATCTATCTTCAAATTTGCATTATACCTTCTAAAAATTTATTACTGAATCTATATTATAATCTAGTCCCAAACCTAGTTCTAAACACTACATAAAAAGCTAAAAATCTAAGTTTAAAAAAAACTACAATTTTAGAGAAAAAAATTACAATTTTAAAGAAAAAAAAACAAGTTTCTTATTATTTTTTTTAAGATTAGAGCAGAGAAAATGATGTGGCTAATAGTAGTGATATAGCTAATAGTGATGATACAGCTAACAAAGATAACACAACTTGACTAGAGAGTATAGAAAAGAAGTTAAACAAGGTAATACTATAAATATAAAGCTTGTAAATTTAAGATACCTTTTTTATTTTTATTTTTAATTTAATAATCTCTTTTTATAAGATAATGAATAGTACTTCTCTTAGGTATTTCAACAATAATAGTTTTGTTATTGTTGGTTATATTAATAATAGTTCTAGTTTTATTAAATATAGTTTGAAGTTTTTTTTTTCTGAATAATAGATTCATATCTGTATCAGAAGCTATAGCAACTGGCTAACCAGCTTCATAAAGATTCTTATAACAATGAATACTTGCATATTTAAGCATGTATTTTTAAGATTTTTCTAGATAAATATTTACTTCATTATGAATTACAAAGACTTTCTCTAGATAATTTTTTATAGTTTGAGATATAGTTTGTATTTCATCTACTTCTATTTCCTGAAAATTAGCAGAATTAAACTGTTGGTATACTCTATGAAGCATATATCTAAACATTACTTCATAGAGAGTTTTACTATAAGAACTATATAAAGTAGTATTATAAGAAAAAACAAATTTTGTTAAGTTATCTTTCTAATTAATATTTTGTAATTAAAGTTTTTCATTCTATAATATTTTCATTAATCTATATCTAATAGTCTAATTCAAATGCTCAACTTGCTTTTGTAACATTAGATATTATGAGTAGCTATGCTGAATCATAATTTCTAAAATTTTATAAATTCAATTGATTATATTAGCAGTAAATTCTTTATTATTATTATTAGACTACAAAGATTGAAAGTGCATTCTACTAAGAGAAAAGAGAGGCTAAAGATTTACTAACTATATCTGCTTTTTTTGTTTTAAGTAGAATAGCTCACAAAAACTTTAAAAAAATACAAACTATTATAAGAAGCTAAGAAAATCTATTATTTATATCTTTGTAAGCTATAAAATCTATAAGATTAATTTATATATACTCTATTAGTCTGTAGCTTACAATAAAGATTAGATCATTCTTTTCTTTAATTGAAGTAGTTCAATTACAAATATTACAGTTTCAAACATATTCACAAACATCTTTTTTTATGATACTAATATGATGTGCTATAATTTTTTTATAATAATTAGTCATATTAATATAATAGTTATTGTTATAGAATTGTTTAAACAAAGATAAACTAAATTTAATATCTCAAATAGATACAAAATATCTAAGTAGCTAGTTATTAAGTTGAATATGAAGATGATTATTTTCTAATTACCAAAGTTTTATCTTATGTTTAAAATTTTATTAATATTTTGATTTAATAGAAGTAGGTATTGTTCTAGTTTTAAGATGGTTAACTATATCTTAATATGATTTAGGAGTTTTTGAAAAATCAGCTTCATAAACTATAGTATAAATTTTTTTTACAAAAATTTTTTTTTATTTTTATATCATTTTTATAATTATATAAGTATATCATAATATAATTATCAAAAATATAATAATAATTATATAGAGCTCTTTTACATATATTATAACCAAATTATAAATTCTGATATTTTATTATTTTTTTAAGATCCAAATAACAATAAAATATATAGTATTATAATTTAAAAACTTCAATCTTTTGTTCAGAAATAAAAGGTTAATATAAATTAAATTTATTAGTGCTCCAAAATAATAACTTGTCTTTAAAAAACATGGCTTTTTTAGTGCATTATTTCTATACTGTACTAAAAGATTTAATTATTCAATATATATATTGATATATATCGATTTATATACCTATTAAGTAGTCTAAGAGAATAATCCTAGTTTTTGTTAGATTCTATTTTAGCATTAGTATTATAGTATATACAGAATATAGGAACTAATATAAATAAAAACAAAATACTACAAAATAAAAAAAAGGTCATAATGATAAAAAAGTTTAAAATGCAAATTTAAATAAAAAATTAAAAAGAATTACAAAAGGTCTAATAATAAGATTGCTGCTCATGTTAATTTTCAGAATCCTTACAATTCTAGTTATTGATTATTATGTAAATCTTCAGAATTCTTACAATTTAATAAGTTAAAAATAAAATTAAGGTATTACAAAAACAAAACAAAAAGTATATAAAAAAAAAACTATTTCAGTGCCTAGCCTTTTACATCTCATAATATAGAAAAGATAAAAAAAAAAAAAAAAAAAAAAAGGTAAAAAGAGCTAAAACCAACTTCATGTAAAAAAAAAGAAAAAGAAGGCTTAAACCCAATCTCATATTAAATAATATTTTCAAAACTTTGTGAGTGCCTCAACTTAGACAAAACTTATATTAAATTCTCACAATAACTATTAGCAAAGCTTGTTTATTTAATATATAACTTAACACTATCTCTATTATATACTAGATATATAATATTGACTACTCATATACAAATTATTATCCAATTCTACCTACAACATATAGTCCTTGCTCTGAATGCTATCTAAATTCTAATAAAATTAACAACTAATGTACTTTCAATATCTTAGCTACTCTATCAACAAAATTTTAGAGAAGAAAAATCTCTAATAACTGAACAATACAACTTAAATTTAATGCTAACTATCTGTAACTCATCTATATAACTGCAAATAGATATCTACTTTATATTCCTTCTACTTCAAATATTATTATTTATAATAATCCTGTTCTAGAAATATTTAATTCAAATAGTTCATCTCTTTACCTAAATAATATTGCAATATCTAATTCTAATTTTACAAACTAATCTTTTATACAAATAGATCAGTTCACAACTTGATGACCAATTACTGCTTTATGGGTATTAGATAGATACAAGTTAAAAACAACTCTATAACAAATTCTTTTGCTATATAAGTTCAATATTGGCTATTATTCTATAAAACAGAACTACTTGTAATATTATTAGCAATTAATATAGCTCTTTATAATTGCAAAATTGATATCTATACAGACTTATAATCTGTAATAGACAAATATCAAAAACTTACTCAAATAACAACAAATTCCTTACATCTTTACTCATTGTTGATATATAGAATATTAATAAAAAACACAAAATCCTTAATAATTTTTGTTCTATTAATTCAAATTAAATGAAATGAATACCATTAGATTCAGCTTATTGAGATGATTTTAACAAATCTAAAATTATTAAAATTGAATTACTGTATACTGAGATAACTCAAATAATATGATTTCTTTTAGTAAATCATATGTAGATTATATGATTAGCTGCAGATATTACACAATAGGCAGATAAACTTATTTTATTTATTTATACTATTTATATATTATATATTTTATTAATTATAGTCTTTAGAATAGAGTATTATAATTATTTATACATGTAAAATATCTATAAAAAAGCTAGTTTTTGATCTTTTCAAAGCTCTTTAGTTTGATTTGGTTTAAATATGTATTCTCTTAGAAGTTACTTACTGAATGAACTCATTTATAATACTGTTATAATTATCTTTCAACTATTGTATTAGTTGAATTATATTAACTATGTTAATAGTTAATATTTAGTATGTGAATATTTACTTAAGTCTTCATATATATTTAAGCATGTTGTCTTTTTCAATTGCCTTACCAATTTAAATCCTCTTTGTTAAGTTCTTTTTGAACACCTGTTACTATCTAAAGCTGTAAAAAATTATAATCTTCATACTATATTCAGCAGTTACTAGGAATCCTTTAAGAAGTAGATCCTACAGGTAACAATTTAGTAGTAACTGTGTGATAAAGTTCTCATTTCTGAAGGAAATTGCATTTAGTCTCTACTATGACAAGTCCATGAATTTTTATCTATTCGGCTTGAAATTTCTATTACATAATATCGAAGACCTACTACACTTTTTCTATTAAGTACTACCTTAGTAGAAAATCTTTCTAAAATCCAATGTTTATATACAAAGTTGATAAAGTTGCAGAGCTAATTTATTTTAGTTTCTTATAAGAAAAGTCTATTAATTTTAGTCTGTTTAAGATAAAATTTGGGTAGTATAATTTTGAATACCTGGTGCATCTTTTGTACTAAGCTATACCTTAGTAGAAAACCTCTCTGAAATCTAGAATGACCTTCTAGATTTGTTTTAGCGATTTTAAATATCTCTTGTAAATTCTTTGCAGATCTTTTTTTTCTCTAAAGTCATATAACACAAGGCCATGATTCTAATATCTCACTATTCAGATATCCAATTGACAAGATTTAAATATCTTTTGAATCATACAGACTTCTTGAGCAATATTCCCTTAATATACAAATCCTGTTAGCATAGTAAAATTTTGAGTAAATGTCAAATTTCAAGAATTTGATCAAAAATTACTTTTTATCACCACTATATAATATTTTTATATTATTATATACATACTATATATCTCATTATTTTTAGGTTACTATATCTATCTATAATATAAAAAAAAGATAATATCAACAAAAAGTTTGATCTCTACTATAACTTAACATAATCTCAATTTTGATCAAAATAATCTACAACCTATATCTGATATTCTACTCATAGAAAAAGAGTTGCTAATTGAACAAGAAGCTTTATAACTTGTATCTATATAACACTATGATACTAAACTTATAGAAGATACTCAATATTCATAGAAAATATTTGAAGAAATTGTAATCACTACTGGACAAGCTATAGGATACAACTTTGATAAAAAATTAGATCTTAATAAAATTGATACTTATTATATATTAGATAAAGAAATTATCTATACATCTACTACTTGAAACAAAAGAGTATCTATCTAAACTATTAATAATATTAATTAAAGCTAGAAAAATTCAATTATGTACTCTTTAATTACCAGAGCTAGAAGAGTTCAACTGAGTACTCTCTAGTAAAAAAAAATATTATTTTGAATACTATATTGAACATTTTTATTATTTAGTATATTAGTATAATTTATTGGATATTATTATATTATTTTATATTATATTGAAGATATTATTTAGATATTTAAATATATTTAGTTATTATTTTTTAGTTCTAGTTTTCTATTAGGCCTAATAATTATAGTTGACTAGAATAGATTTGAGTGAGACTAGAGCTCTTATTATTTTGTTACATATATTATTTTCTTAAGAATTAAGTATATATCTATATATCACTATACTTATTATTTATTTAGTTTGTTATTTCTGAGCAAAAATAACTGAAGGTTAGATATTTTATTCTATTAAAAAACAACAACAGAAATTAGAATAGTACTAAGTCTTGTAATTAAGCCTAATAATAGAATGTAAATAATTATTAAGTATACTAGAAATAATTTGGAATTCTTTATTTGAGAATATCTATAAGTCATGTATATAGCCTAGTACTAGCAGATCTAATAAGTACTGTGTATAATGAAAAATTTAAATAATTAGAATATAGTATATATCCTCATATCACTATATTTATTCTTAAAACAATTTTGA
>CAJVPM010001041.1:0-13510 GCA_910592325.1 Scutellospora calospora
AATATTCTATATGTTGAAGTAGTATTTTTATATTCAATAAATTGAGTTGTAATTGCTAAAATTGTTATATCTAAATTAAATTATATATCAGAAATTGTTATTGAATTTTATTGAGATAGGTTAATAAGTTTTGTTAAAATAAATATTAAAATACAAGAAACTTTATAATTTAAATAAAATTCGAATTTAAATTATTTAATAATTCTTTAGCATTTTTTTTATCTTTTTTATATAATATTTTAATTTAATATATTCTTAACTAAATTAAGAATTTGGTATAAATTATTAATAGCATTCAATATAGAAAGCTATTAAATATTAATAATATTAAGAAAATTTAATTATAGATATTCATTAGTCTTTTGAAACATTTTTAAATTTGAATAAATGTATATATAACAATATGTTATATAATTTATATATAACTATCTTGAAATTATATACCAGATACTGTATATATATAAAATTATATGCAAACCTGCTTATTACATTTTCTTTTCAGAATATGTATAATTTCTCAGCCTAGATCTTTTATATATATACTATATATAATAAGTTGTTTATTGTAAATAGCTTTATTACAAAAGGTTGTTTATTGTAATAACTTTAATTTTCTTTTTTTTTATACTACTTATAAACTATATTTATTATAACAACTTTGCTTTTTTTTTTTTTTATATTATAAGCTATATTATAAGTAGCTTTTTTTTTTTATACTTATAAATAATATTATAAGCTTTTTTTTTACTATAGTAATAAACTATATTTCTAAGATTTAAATTAGTTTTCTTTTTTTATTTCTATAATAAACTATTAAACAAATTAAATAACTTGGTTTTATATATAGAAAATATTAAAAAAAAAATTAAGATAGTTAATATAACTTGGTTTTGTATATAGAAAATATTAAAAAAAGAAATTAAGATAGTTAATAGTCAATAAAGTATGTATAAATAATTATATAAAAAGCAAAATCTTACTTTTAAAAATTATTTCAGTAGAAATCTTTTTTGTCTTTCTATTTTTTTTATATAAAAAAACTTAGTAAGAATTTTTTAATAGAAGTTATTTAGCTTACTTTTTTTTATATTATAAATTTCTTTTATCTAGTAGAATTCTAATAAGAATTCTAATAAAATTAGTTTTTTACTCTTTTTTTTTGATATACTTCCCATTATCTAATAAAATTTCAATAAGAATTTAATCAAAACCTTCAATAAAGTTTAGCTTATTACTTTTTTTTTTCTTCTTGTGAGATAGATATAATTGAACTAAATATCTAGAAAACTATTCAAAATGATATGTCTGAATTGTAATATATTTAAGAAACTATTCAAGATGATATAACTAAAGTAAATTTAAGAAACTACTTAGATTAATATTTCTTTTATAAACTCCTATAATATTAGTATATTAAAACTATTATAGTATGTTTTGTTATATATTCATTGATTAATTTTAAGCCTCCTCAAAAATATATTACAATACTAGGTTTAGATTAGATTTAGGTTAGACTAAATATTATAAAAAAGTAATATATAATATCTATATTATATTTAACTTAAAAGTAAAATAAATATAGATCAATTTTCATATGAATACATAATATTTTTTTTTTATAATTTAAATTACAAAAAATTTAAATAATTAAATCTTTTTTGGTATTTTAAGTAAAGTTATAAACTAGATTTTTGTAATTCTAACAGTAGTAAAATTATTAAAATTGAGATATAGAAATTTAAATATTTGTTTTAATTTTTTACTACAAAATTTATTATATAAAATTATTAAAATTAACTAATTAGAATAGGTTATTTTGTGTGATTTAAGAAATTTGAGATTATCTAAGAAATTTTATAATATATACAAGTATAAATTTTTTATAATTAATAGATTTTAAAATTTTATAAAAGATATATACTATTTTAAGTATATATCATAAAAATTTTATAGATATTAATTAAAAATCAAAGAATTTTTATAATAAGCATGTATTTATTTTTTGCTAAAAAAGCAAAATACTATGCAGATCATATAAAAATTAATCTATATTCACTTTACTCTTAACTTAAACCTAATTTAAATCTAATCTAAATCTAGTTTAAATCTAAATATATTATAATATATTTAGATTTAGATTAGATTTAAATTAGATTTAAATTAAGTTAAATTAAATATTACTTAGATATTATATATTATATCTCTGTAATATTTAGCTTAATCTAAATCTAACTTAAACCTAGTATTTCAATATATTTTTGAAGGAGCTTATAAGAATTATTAGTTTAAATTTAGTTTAAATCTATATATATATTATATATTTATATTTCTATTAGTTTTCTGATTATTATCTGATTTTAATCTAATTTGTTTCTGATTTTTATTCAGATATACTATTTCTAGTATAGCTCTATTTGATTTGTAGTATTTAAAAAAATAAGCTACTATTTATATAACTCATATAAGTAATGAGCTAGTATTAAAAAAATTTGAAAAATTTATTAATAAAAAAGAATAGATAGATAAAATTGAAAGATAATACTAATAAAATAGAAACTTATTATATAAAAAAAAATCTAAAAAATAATAACCTCTTTTATAACTCTTAAACAAATTATATCACAAATAAAAATTTAGCTATATATTACTCTTATAGCAGAAGTTAAAGTTAAAACTTCTATATTAAATATAAATACTTCTTTAACTACTCTAAAAAAAAGAAAGCAGAAAAAATACTTATTAATAATAATTATTTTTTTACTGAAAATATCTTTAAATAAGAACAAACTCTAAAACTAGAATAAATAAATAAAGTTTGTTATAAAATATATACTTCTAATACTATATTTATTAAATAAAAAGCTTATAGAGTATTATTAGATAATTAAGAATTTCTGAAAAATAAAATTGAAGAAATAAAAAAATAAAAAATTATTAGAGAATCAAGTAGCTTTTAGTCTTTATCTATAGTAATTATACTTAAAAAAAAATAACAAAAAAGATTTTGTATTGACTATAGAAAGTTAAATATAGTTTTAGAAAAAAATATTTATTCTCTTCTAGATATTAATAAAATTCTATTTGTTTTTGAAGAATCTTAATAGTTTATAAGTTTAAATTTAGCTAGTAGATTTTAATAAGTTATAATTTATAAAAAAAATAAAAAGAAAACTATCTTTATCACTAAATATAGAACTTATAAATTTAATCTTATACTTTTTAAATTATATAACTTATCTATTATCTTTTAAAGATTAATAAATAAAATCTTATAACTTTTTATTAACAAATTTGTATTAATATATTTGAATAAGATAACTATTTATTTTAAAACTTTTAATAAATATTATAAATATTTGCTAATAGTATTAAATAGAATTTTGTATAAAAAAAATTAAATCAAGTAGTTAAAATTTTGGTATAAAATTTTTTAATATATCTAATAAGGCTAATTAGATCTATATTATTCAAAACTCTATTAAATATAATTTTTTTAGAATAGTAAAGATATAGTTATCTTTTTATTATTTTAGAATTATTTGTATTATTAAGTAATAATTAAGTAAAACTTTAATAGCTTAGATTGTTTTAAGTTCTGAGTATTTAATTATTTTATAACTAATTCCAAAAGATCTATAGACTTTGTTATTAAATAAATTGTTTAGAGTTTCAGTAATCTTTTTAATAGTAATTTCTACTAGTATAGAATTATACTATTCAAATTTAATAATTAGAAAGAGTTTGTATTTATTGTTTTAGTTAGAGTTAAAAATTGTTTAGTTGAGATTTTAATATAGTTTATTTATAAAAATACTATTAAATAGCTATTTTAATATTAGAAAATTTTATTATAATTCTGTTTATGTTTTAATATTGTTAAAGTATACAGATTCATTATATCTATCTAGAATGCTATTAATTATTTTTATAGATTTAGTTTGTAAAAAAAATTATATCTTTTGTTTATAGTTTGATTAATATATTCTCTTATTTAGTAAGTATTTTCTAGATTATAAATACTATAAAGAGATTTTTAATCATTTTTAGTAAAAGAGATTTAGTTTAAAATTAAGTTAAAGTTAGATAATAGTAAAAAAATATTAAAAGAGTATTAAGACTTAATAGTACTAATTATTATAGAAAGATTTGAATATAGAATACTTAAGTTGTTTAAATATTTTTTTGTATTATATATTAAATATATTAAAGAGTATGAAGACTCAATATTAAAATTAAGATTCATATTTACTATTTTTATACTTTACAAAAAATTAGAAATACAACAGATTATATATATTATATAAACTATTTATATTACAACTATTACTAATAAAATATAATATATATATAAAATATATAATAAATATAATATATAATATATAAGATAAGTAATATATATGTTTCAAAAACTATAAATTATAAATATATTATATGTAATAAATCTTATGCAATAATCTTTTAACCAATCAGATTATATAGATTATTATAAAAAACTAAAAATTGAATTTCTTAGAATTCAGTAATTAAATTTTAATAATTTTTAGCTTATTAGATTCATCTCAAAGAATTAATTTTAATAGTATATATTTTATCTAATTCAAACTAGTAAATCAAAAGTTATTGATAATTTTGTATTTATTCTTAATGTTTTACAAGTTAATATTATTTAAATTATCATTATTTTAAATATATTTAAGTTTTATAATCAAAAAGAGTAAAAATTTAAAATTTTTATAAAATCTTTATAATTTGTAAATCAAACTAAAATATTAAAATATTAAAACTCAAATAAATAAATTTTTTAGATAAATTTTTTAAATCTATATAATTAATAGGGTTTGAATCAAAATTCTAATAAACAGAATTTTAACAAAATTTGATTAATATTATGCTAGCTCTAATTCTAATACAAGCTAATCTGTTGAGATTTTGTCTTTTTTGGAATTCTGTTTATTTGGATTTTGACTAGCTCCTGATTAACATATAGTAATTCTATAATATTTATTAATATTTATTGTAATTAAATTCTTATTAATATTTGCGATAATTTTCTAATAAAATAAATACAAAAAGATAATATTGAAATACTTATAAAATGGAATTATAATTCTATATTCTTACAATAATTAATACAAATTATATATATATATCCTTCATTATTAATATTAAATTATGAAAATTACTAGATTTACCCTACGGGTATGATATTTTATTTTTTTAAGAAAATAAAAATTTAAAATTAACTTTAGAATTAGGGTGAACACTATATTAGAGTTAAGTTAGAAATTATATGTAAAATTGGACGCTAAAAACTTTTACTTAGTAACACAAAGCAAGTTTTCATAATAAATTTTGAGATATTGGCGTTTTTAAATTTTTTTTCTTAATTTTTCTTAAAAATTTCTTTATATTCGTTACACAGAGATCCAGCGATCTGATTGGTTAATCATATGAACCAGGTACATATCCCATAGGGTACAAATCTCTAAATTTATTATTTTATAAATAATTTTTTTGATCATTGTGATTTGCTAACATTTGTAAGAGATGATTCGCCATTCGACTCTGGTAACCCCATAGTTTTCAAAAATTCTACTGCTTGTTCATATTCTTTTTTCTGTTTTTCAGGAGTCCAATTTAATTCTTCACTCATAATTTCAATTATACGGGGTAAAGATTCTAATGTTGCTTGTGAATTTAAGAAAGCAAGACGCGTTCGTCTTGCTATCACATCCTATTAAAAAAAAAAAAATTACATATATATTAATTAAAACCTTGAACTTATTAATAATACGAAATTGTTTTTTTTTAAAAAGATTTCATTGAATACACACCACCAAAGTACATGCAAATTCTTGTTGTATAGCATAACGAACTTCAGAATCGATATATGGGTAATTTGGATTTAATCTTTGTATAGGAATAGGCCATTGTTTGCTACCTGCTTTATGTGTTATTTTTAAAATATCCCATGCCCTATCACCATAATCATGAGCTAAATGTTGTGCTATCTAAAAAAAAAAAAAGTATATATATATTTATTTATTTAAAAGTTTGATAAATATATAAGATTTTAAAAAATTATTAACATACTTCAGTATCCAATCCAAATTGTTGAATTAATTCAATAAACATGGTTTCAGAATATTCTTGAGATCCTATAAGTTTCGCATTTTCGGTTTGACATTCATTTAACGGGTTCAAATCTTTTTTTTTTTTCAAAGTAAATAAATAATCAATTAAATATCAAAAAATAAATAAAAATAAAAAATAAAAAAAAATTTACTAAAAACTTTAATAGCCTTATCAATAGTTTCTTTGGCCATATTCCGATAAGTAGTCCATTTTCCACCAGTGATAGTAATCAAATTTGAATCATTAACATTGATTATATGACTTCGTACCAAAGCTGAGGTATTTTTTGCTTCAGGATCTATGACAAGTGGACGAATTCCAGCCCAAGCAGCTAAAACATCATTTCGTCTAACTTTTGTTTCTAATAGCCTCAAAAATAAATAAAAATAAAAAAACAAATAAGCAAAAATAGAAAAATTATAAATCTTATAATAAATTTTATATAAAAAAAAAAACTAACCAGGAGTCAAAAATTTATTAAATTCATCCAAAACCCACATAATCTCTTCTTCTTTAGGCTTGGGATTAAATGTTACTTCAGCAAGTGAATCAGTAGTACCAACAAGTGTATTCCCTTCCCAAGGAAGTACAAACAGAACTCTACCATCCGAAGTAGATTTATCTAACAAACCCATTTTTCCACCAAGACTATAGTAGTTTGGTAGTATTACATGAACACCGGAAGCTGGTATTATAATATTATCTTTTTTTTTATCTAGAGAAATAATATTATCTAATTAAAAAAATAAAATAAAATAAAAATAATTAGCAAGTTTGTTTTTAAAATTGGACGATAATTAAATAGCATTATCGTACCTGCGAATACACCAGTAGCATTTATTACACCCTTAGATTTAATATCCCATTCATCACCATTTAAATTATCACGAACTCTAGCACCAAAGATTTTTCCATTTTCATTTTTAAGTAAATGAGTAACTTCTACATGATTAGCTACAGTTGCACCATGAGATATTGCAGTTAAAGCAAGAGCAACATTCATTCTTGCGTCATTATGCTGACCTAATATTGATTTTTTTTTTAAAAAAAAAAAAAAAAAATTTTTAAAAATGTAAAATGAGGAATTAAAAGAAAAAAACTTTTTTTAAATAAATTTTTTGATACCATTCATAATATAAATTTAATATAACAAACCGTCGTAAAAAACAATAGCACCGACAAGATTATCTTGTTTTAACCATGGGAATTCATCAAGTACTTTAACACGACTAACGTAATAAGAATTTCCCATAGCTTCTTTTCCAGCAAGGAAATTATATACATTTAGACCAACCCAATAATATGGGATTTCCCACCACCTATCAAGAAAAAAAAAAAAAAAAAAAGAAGTAAATTATATATATATATATATATAAATACATGTCAATATAAAAAAAGATTAGTTACTAAAATTTATTTACTTATAAAGAGGTAACATTATAGGTATTTGATGACTTAAATATGGAGCAATATTTAAAAAGGTAGCTCGTTCATGTAATGCTTCACGAACAAGTTTATATTGTTCATAATCTAATTCATAAATAGCTTTTTCAAGATATCTAACACCACCATGAATAAGTTTTGTAGAACGTGAAGAAGTCCCTGAAGCGAAATCATCACGTTCCACTAACGCAACTTTTAATCCTCTTGTTGCAGCATCTAGAGCAATGCCAGTTCCTGTTGCACCACCTCCAATTATTAATAGATCGAATTCCCCATCATCATTTTGATGAGAATTTTTGATATTATTCGAATATTTAAGAATATTTATCATTTCATCACGTGATGGTAAAACTTTTAATGGGATTTTTTTTGAAATATTTGCATCAGCATAAGTTTGAGACATCATAAATTGAGGATTATAAAGAGATTTTTTAGAACGATCCGTATAAATGTAGTAAGATAAAGCACCAGCAGTAGTAATCGTTCCTAGGCTTACAAGTGTAGCATGACGAAATTTACTAATTGCTCGAAACATATTTTTGATTATTTTGTGATTTAAAACTATATTATATTATTAAATTATATAATAAAATTATTAGAACTTGCAAAAGAACACGAAACTATAGGTCATTTTTGTGGATATTTATATTTTATTATGAAACGGCGGTTAAAATTTTAATATGATGAACATGATAAGATAAAGTTACCACTGGTGGGGTGATACTTTGGATATCATCATGTGCGATTATGTATGGTTGAAAATCACGCTATCCCCAACAGAGAATAAGATTATGTTTCAAATAAAACTTACGATGAACGTAATAGCGATAGCGAGTATATCACGGTCAAATCATATGCATATAAGACTTTTGTGTACTTGACTAATCTACATTTTTTTCCTTATTCATTTGACATTTTTTATTTTACATAATCTAATAATTGCAGTTTGAATCAATATTATCAGTTATCGTTAGCCTAAAACTGAATATAATTGAGTTACTTAATATTACCGTTACATTGTAAATAGCATTTTTAATTCAGTAATTGACGTAATTAGACTTAAACTTTTTAATAAAATTTTGACGTAACTAGTATGATGTTCAAAGTGTTCAAATTAACCAACGCTAATATTAATCATATCTTGAAGAATTTTGATTGATAAATGGCACTTTGCAATAGTGTTTCGCGAAAATTACCCGGTCGGAACCGGTATTTTTGATGACTATAAAAACAGTGTTACACGATAGATTCTTGAACTGACTCCACTTGTACCTCGCACGTGCATGTTGCCAGTGGCAGCTCTCTAAAATCACAACACATCGGTCGGGTCTGGACTCGGTTTGTGTCGTGATTTTAGAGAGCTGCCACAGGCAACTGGCACGTGTGAGGTACAAGTGGAGCCCGTTTTCCGATAGCGGGGTTTATCATACTATAACATAATCGAATTAGCGTGTAACCGACCGGGTAATTTTCGCAGATCATGTCATGTAAAAATCACGAGAAATTAGTAGATTCTAACGCTAACAGATTTTTTATTTTAAAAATCAATTTTTAAAAATGTTCTCATTTATATCGGGCTTACTCAGACTAATTTTATCATGAATTATTATTAAATACAGTATAAGAGGACACTTTTTTTTTTTTAACGGAATGTTCTCAAATTAGGTATGATGTTCTATCTGCTATGAGAACATGAGAACATCGAATTTTCAACAGAATGTCTCACCTTTTTGCAAAGCGTCATACCGTACAGCCATACAGTACCCCCCCGGGCAGTGTTGTCATGGGACACGGACGCGGACAGCGGACAGTCCGGGACGGGACGTCCCGGACATGTCCGCCAATATTTTTTTGTCCCGGACAATTAAAATTATAATAAGAACGGCCGTGTTGGCCAATCGGATTGTTCGATAAACTATATACATGGGACAACCATCACGGACATGGGACATTGTCCGGGACATGGGACACTGTCCGGGACTGTCCGTGTCCGCGCAATTTTGACGGGACAACGTCCGCGTACAACACTGCCCCCGGGGGGTACTGTGCAAAGAGATAGGTACTATACGAGGGGGATACTATGAAAGTTTTGACCATGTGAGTTAATCATATAACGTAAAATGAATTATTAGTACCCGGATACTTTTCAAAAATGACAAAATTTACAATTGAATAGTACCCCGATACTTACTCAAAAGGGGTACTTTTCCAGGGGTACTGTATGCAGCCTGTACGGTAATAATAAAAAAAAATAAATTGATAAAACAATTATAGCACTTTCGAAGAATTTAGCAAATTTTGATGATATAAACAAGATAGTAGATTGTATAATAAAAATTATTATAGTTTTCTATAGTGTTGGAATGCAGCTATTTTACAATGAAAAAAAATTGTAGCACAACCCTTCGTTGAATAACGAAATGTGCCGTAATATTAAAATGCGTCATAATATTTGGTAAATATCATAACACTATGAAGGGTCCTTCTCTTCGCTCTGAAAAATTAATGTAAACTATTAAAAACAAGGATATCAATTTTTGAAAAGAAAATAAAGATTAGCGAACCAAAAATATTTATTGTTTATTTATTATACTGCTACAAATCTCCGCAAATGCATTAAAAAAAAAAAAAGTAGTCTATTTTTATATTGATATTTTTAATTCCAAGCGCAATTACCGAGACTTTGTCTTGACTTTAAATAATATATCGCACCTATAATAAATCCCACCGATTTTTACCAAGAAAATTAATATAAAATTTAAATACAATATATGATTATTAATATGTGGTATATTAAAATCTTAAAATCAATAAAGATTTTAAGCTTTTATTTGATACATTTCCATTAATTTTATGAATAACAAATAAATAAAATATACGTCATAAATTTCAAAATTTAACCTGCGTTGTTTAACTAGGGATCATTTCCTATAATGCTAATAATAAACAGAGAATATTCGCGAATATTCGCTCAATTTTTTTACATGATGGTTAACAACGCAATGAATATATATATTTTACAATGTTCTAAGATTATATAATACAATATTAAACTAATTGATAATTTGAGTCGTATATATTTAACCGCATATTATTAGCTAACATGATCGCCTTCTCATTTTTATTCAACGCAGCAAGTTTTAAATATCTTATACCAGTCACCTGATCTTTCTTTTCTCTCATCTTTCCGTTTATGTATATATCCGATAAATTAAACATTGCTACGGGATTTCCATTATCTGCTGATAATTTCAAGTAATGCATAAATTCTTCATATTTACCAGCCTCTCTTAACATCCTTAATTCTTTTAATGCAAACGCATAGCGTAACTGTGCCTCTGCGATGCCATCATCTGCTGCTGATTTAAAAAGATGAAGTGCTTCATTTCGATCTTCCGTTATTTTCTCCGGTGTTCTTTTGTCATCTGTATAATATCCTTCCCATAAATAATAACCTTTCCAAAATAATGCTTTTGAATGCCCTTTAGTTGCATTTGCCACAAAACATTTCCACGCTACTTTCCTTTTGGCTGGATCTTTCGTCGTATGAAGTTCAATTCCTTGATCAACTTCTAGGATTTCCTCAATGTCATTATCAAAATCATCATCTTCATCATCATCAATATATAGATCATTGTCTGACATAGATTCTTCTGCCATTTCATCATCTAATTTCAGGACTTTGTTGGGCAAAAGGTCAAGGGGCATTTTTCCGGGTGGAACATACTTGTCGTGCATCTTTGCAAGCATTATATAAAGTTTGCCTATAGAAATTCTTTCTGCCGGATCATGAGCCCACGCTTTTTTTTTTTAAAAAAAAAAATTAATTAGTCATGCATATCGATATTGTTTATCACTATAAAGTATAACAAAATCTTTAAAAGTTTTTTTTTATTATTACCCATCTTAATGATTTTTACAAATTCAGCATGAATCTCTTTCTCTTCTTTAGTTCCGGAATAAGTTGGAATTTTTTCCCTACCACCTTTCGTAACGTGACTTGTAATATATGTCATGTCTTTACCCCGATAAGGAATTCTTTCAAAACATAGTTCCCATAACATCATCCCTAAACTGTAATAATAATAATAATTAATACGCTGTAAAATTAAAAATAATGACCTTTTGAATTTAATTTTTATACCTGAAAATCTCACACTGTTGTGTATATCGTCGTTTCTTGGCTTTTGACTTTGTGTCCATGTGCTCAAACATTTTCTCGGGTGCTAACCAATGAATAATATTTAAAATACCATCTTCAAGATTCGTAGAAATAGCTCCTGACATTCTTGCAAATTGAAAATTTGCTAATTTTGGCTCTAAACGACTTGTCATCTGAAATCGACAATGCCATATTAATAATAATTATAAAAATTTAAAATTACAAATTTATTTAAACATTTTGAAAAAATTTACCTTAACATTTTCACACCTAATATCATGATGAAAAATATCAATAGAATTTAAAAATGTGATACCACGACAAATATCAATTATTATAGGTATTTTTGTAATCCAAGGTATATCATATTTTTCATAAATTTCTCTTAGATTTCCCATATCAGCCCATTCAAATACCAATACTTCATGTTCTCGAAATGTTGTGGAATCTTTTATTGATGAAACCCCAAAGAATCTAAGAATATTTGGACATTCTCCTAATTTTCCTAAAATCGCTAAATATCCTTGCTTTTTCTGTGATTGAAATTCTTTTTGTTCTATGTTGATACTTTCACATGATACAGCTATAGCGTTTTTCGTATAGAATTTTTTCACCACCTTAACATTGCTTATACTTGGTGTGGGTTGTATTGTATGCCCTTCCGTTTCGATATCTACTATCAATTTTGGATCTATTCTTGGTGCTGAAATATGTGCATCCGGTGTTGCTGTTTGATACTTTTCCTTCTGACAAAATTGTGTTTTAATTATTGATACCTCTTGGTGTATCAAATTTAATGATCCTTGAACGAAGTTTAATGTTCCTTGAACATCTTCACTAAAATGTTTCATAAACTACGCATTCATTATATTTAAATTTAGTTTAAATTCATAATTCTTATTTATATAAAAATGCTTCAAACTTACTTACCTCGCTCATTTCTGCAAGATCTGCTTCTAAACTTTCTTTATCATATCTTCTTTGTTCATCTTGTGCAATTACAAAAGTAAAATGTAAATCTTCCATACATTTATCATATTCACTTGTTAATTCCAAAAATTTTTCTTTAATACTACTAGCATTAATATATTTACTAATTCCTCGAATCTGTGTCACTTCCCCTGCAAAAATTTTAATCTTTTCTAAAACTGTTTTAAATTTCATAAAATTATCATAATATGTTTGATTTCGAAATTTTTCTTCATTTTCTTTCTTTCTTCTTTGTAATGTATTCATAGCTGATTCCGCTGATTTCGCTCGATCAAGTAATGAAACACATATTTTTTTATTGAATTGAGCTTTATCATATATATCTATAATCTCTTTAATAAGAACTGATATTGTTGCAATTATTGGAATATATGGTTTAATTGTTTCACTTGCTATTCCTATCGCATTGGTCACTCCGCAATTAACTGTTGATGTGATTCCTTCGGTCGCTTCTACAATAGTAGATATTTCATCTGAAATGTTACTGATATCTTCTGACATTTTATGTTATAAAAAAGTATATAATTATATTTGAGTTTTAGATTATTTGAGGTTTAAAATATTCTAATTTATTATTATCACCCGAACTCCGGTCATATACTATTAAACCTTAAAAATATTGTCTAATCTTTTTCTTTTTTTTTTTCAAAAATAATTAAATGAATTGTTTTAATAAATCAAGTTTTATTTAAATAATTTTTATTAAACTTTCTTTATCATATCTTCTTTGTTCATCTTGTGCAATTACAAAAGTAAAATGTAAATCTTCCATACATTTAT
>CAJVPM010001042.1:0-13509 GCA_910592325.1 Scutellospora calospora
AAAAAACCTGCTACAGGTTAAAACAAACTAGACTAGATATATAAAACAAAATAAAGAGAAAAAAGAAAAAAGAAAAAATGAGAAAATAAGGTAGTATATCATACTGCTCCCAGTATAGCTCAGATAAAAATTGTATATAGCTACTTTTCTATGTTTTTTGCTATAACTTCAAAAAGGTCTAATCTGCGCCTAGAGGAGTTTACTTCAGAAAATGATTCAGATAGCCATCTATACAGATTTCTTCTAATATGTACTTCAGCTAACATATGTTTATTTATGTATATCTGAATGTAAGTAGACTAATTCCTAATATAGTTTGTCGATTAATAGATCTTTTGGAGAGGAGTAGCTGATTTCTTCAATTTGCCTCAAAAAAATAACAAAGCTAGTAAAAGAGAAAGTCCAAAAGATATATTTAGTAGAACCTTGCTTGTAGAGTATATTGTAATGACTATAAAACTATATTACTTTAAATGAATATAATAATAGAGCAAGTATATGTTTGTTTTTCATAACTAAACAAAAATACTTGATAAAAGCTTCTAGCAATGCTACTTCTATTCAAAAGTTTCTAGACATATAATATGAGCTACAATCTCAAGACAATATTTTTCAAAAGCTACGAGCTGAATATTTTAATAATTTTTTATATATAGATTTTTATATAGTGATTGACAACTCCTTATATAAGATTCCTATAAGGAGTTATCCTTGAGAACACTTTTTTAGGAGGACAAATGTAACCAAAATGTAATTTAAGTATAACCTAAATATATCTGACAGTCTAAATATTTTCTTAATAAACATAACCTAATATAACCTAAATATATCTAACAGTTTAAATTTATCCTAAATTATATCCTAAAAAACTATCTCTAAAAATTTAAGTATCTCAGAGACACTACTAATTAAATCACTTTTTATTCAGGAACAGTTTTTGATACTAGAAAAAAAATAAGTTCATCATTTCAAATCATTAATAATTTAATCAACTTGTTAGATATCGAAAGTTTAAGTCTTAATATAATATTATATAAATCTTGATGAACAAAATTTTTTGAATAGTTTTAAGATCAATGCATTCAAAATTAAGTTTACACTCAAACCTATATTCAGAATATGTATAAGACAAGCTTTTATAAAGCAGGTGTTAATAAAAAAAAATTCAATATAAACAACAAAATTGGAATAGTATTTTATATATAATGATTTGAATAGTTTAAACTAGCTGTAATTTTTGTAAAATTTTTTTTCAATACGGATCTAATACATATCTACTGATTCTTCTATATTTGGAAATTATTAATTAACCAAATGCAGTATATATAAAAAAAAAATGTGAGATATGTAGTAAATTTTAATTTAATCACTATCTATAACTTTTATGTAACAATTTATTTGTATATAAATCTCTTGTTATAATTTAATTTTGAATTCCTGATTTAATATTATTTTTATTCATAGATAAAGGAAGTGATTAACTAATCAAATACAATTATACAATTTAACTTTACCATCATGATTACTAAAATCAAAACTTTTGCTAATTTTATTATTGTTATATTTATTTTTTTTATTAGTCTTTAATGTTAACAATAAATTTTTTATTAGTTTCGATACTCCAGCAAGTCTTTTCATCATTTATAGTACTTTTTTATTATTTTTTGGAGCTTTTTGAATTTTCAGTAGGTCTTTTTGCGATTTCAGTATATTTTATTTTCCAACACATCTTTCTTTGTTATAATATATCTTTCCTTTATTATTATATGTCTTAGCTTCATTGGAGCATAGATTAGAATAGAGATTAGATTTAGGTACTATTAATTCTTGTGTTTTATTAGTCTATTCATTGTGGTATTACTATTATAATGCTTCTCCTATCTCTTCAAGGTTTTTGGATTTCTTTCATCATTCTTTAGTGTTTTTTTGTTAGTTTGTAGATTTTTACAATTTTGTGTTATTCTAATACATCTTACACTTCGGGGTTTTCATATTATATTTGTCATTCTTTAGTCTTTAGATTTTTTCAAGTCTGATGTTTTTTTTTTGTTTTCTAGGAATAATTTTTCTTGTTCATTATTGCATTCAAGGTTTTGATTTCTAAAGCAAATATTATTATATTTCTTTTTTTAGATATGTCTTTAGGTTTTACAATTCTATATTTTTTTTATTATTCTTTAGTGATTTTTTTTTTCATTAGATTTTCTAGATATGACAAATTCAAACTGGAATTGATAAAAAATTTTTTTGTTCTTTTCATTTGGTTTTTTATTTTTGGTATAGGTTCTTTGAGACATCGTAAGAATGTTCAACTAATGATTAGGTTTGGTTTAGATAGTATGTTTTTCTTTTCTTGGTCTTTTTCTTTATATGAATATTAGTTTAGAGTTATCATTTGGAATCAACATTTCTGTCGTTTTTGGATTTTGTATATTACTAACTTTTTTCTTAATTTTTTCTTTTTTTTTTATATTAATTTAATTTTTTTAATTCTTTTTTTTGTAGATATACAAAATGAATTTAGATTTAGGGTTTGGTTTTTTATAATTGTTACTAAAGTTCTTTTCTTTTATTTTATTTTCTAGTTTGTTCTATGTTTTTGTTTTGTTTTGTTTTCTTCGATATCATTCTAACTTCTTTTTATTTCTAAGGCTTTTAATTAATACAAATTTTTGAAGTATATCATATCATTATTATATCATCATCGTAATTATGATATTATAATATAGTAATTAATTGCTGGATTTGTATCTACCCCAACTAAAGAATACACCTTTTTGTGGTAGTTGAGATAAGTAGAGAATTTATTTTTAAAATAAAGTATTCTAAAGCATATTTCATATGGTATTGACTATATATAGCTATAGATGATTTGGTTATTCTGATTTGATTATGAATAATTCTTGTAAAAGGTAATGGGGAGAGCACTACCCTGAGTCTGACCTGGGGTATAACTTACACCTTACTCTGTTGAGGCTATTGTTTAATTTGCATGAGTGAGGATCATTTTAGTATGAGCTAGTACCTATGAATATGTCCTTCACTTTTAGAGTTTCAAGATATGTTGGCTTCCATGTAGCGAGACTTGGTAACTTGCATTTTATGTAAAGCTAACAATATATCATTTTTAAGATTAAAAAAAAAATAAATAAATAAAACCTACAAAAAAAAAAAAATGATTAAAAAAAAAATTATTATATAAATTAAGATAATTTAAATTTGGTTTGATTAATTAATATTTTCTGAGTTATAAACACATAAGTGAAGTAACTCTTGGTATATATTAGTACATAATATGATTGAATTCACTTTATTAGTTATATAAAGTAGAATTTATTTTGGTTTACTCTAAGCCTTTGTTAGATATGAATTGTTGTTAATTTCTGTTAAATCGTGTTTGTAAATAATAAAAAAGTCTAATCAGCTAAATTAAAAAAAATTTGAATTATTTTTAGTTAGTAAACCTCTTGATCAGTTGAGATCCTCGATTAGAGGTTAAAACCAAATTATGAAATTCAACTTCAACTTCAGAAAATAGTAAATTATTTTGTAATGTTCTAATTCAGTTATAACCTTTCAACAAACTGATTTTTAAATTAGCATTCAGTTTTATTTTATTTTCTATCAAATTTTGAAATTACATGTTAATAACAATATATTCAATGTAACAAAAAAATAATTTCATGTTTTTTTTCAGCAAAATATGCCAATTCGTATATAAATCAGTTTTTTTTCATAATCATATTTAAACAATATTTTAATCTTTTTTGCATTCAAAAAAAAAAATATAGTAATTAGAAGTCAATTATTTATTTTAGTGCAATTAGTTAAAATAATGAATCTTTGAATTAATTACTAGCTTTTAAATTTTATTTTTTTTTTTAACTTTTTAGCAATCATGCTACAACTTTATTATAGTAATAGGAACGTCTCTACATTACAATTCCTTAGCTCAAGCTAATACTATTCTAAGTTATAACTCATTTAGTTACCAAGTAGTATCTAAATGCGATCTGCTATACTTAACAATTCTCTTAATATCAGAGTATAAGAACTACATCCCTCCTCTAATATTTTACTGAAACGTATTGATAGCGCATCATGACTACATATTATGACTAATCTTGCTTAAGGAGAACTCAAAAACAAGAAAAGAAAAAAACAAATATAGAGAAAATGAAAAAAGAGAGAGGCTTAGATAGAAAAAATTTATAAGCAAAGCTAATAGATTTTTTCTAAATACTACTCTACTCGTAAAAATTATATAAAATACTAATACTATATTCTATATCTCAAATTTAATATACTTCTTATACTATTAAACTAAATTAGTTACGATCTGTGATTGGCCTTATCACATGTGCTATTAATTTAGTAAATAAAACAGATCATCTGTTTTGTTTATGTGATCTTTTTCCAAAATAGAATAGTAATACGAATGCTAATCCTTTTACAGGAAGTAGCCAAATCTCTACTTTTTACAAAATAAATTTGCAAAAAGTATTCGATGTTGATGTAGAGAGACATCTTATATTTTTTGAGTTATAGAAAGAACCAGAAGGAAGTAGATATGAAAACTCTAACTAGAGTTAAAGGATAGTGGTACTGCTTAACCCAGTCTAAGCAGTTTTGGTAAAGCTTATATTCAGTCTTTGCTTCAGCTATAAGTAAACAAAGAAATACTAAGATCTGCTAAAGTCAGCAGCTTTGCTCTAGTAGGCTACTTACAAACTAGTGGTATTAATATGGTACTAAACTCAAACTAGTTATGAGCTTTATTTTCCACACTGTATAATAATATTTCTTGCTAGGTTATTGTTTTTAAATTTTTATTGTTTCTCCGTATTAGATTTTAGTGATCAGTGGAAAGAGTGTTTTATTAGATTTTGTTACTAGCTTTTAATACTTATAATAAAATTATTTAATTTGATAAAAATAATAAAGTACTTTTCTTATTTTTGGATTTCATTCAAATATTGAAACAGAAAAAAATTACAAATTTTATTATAATGATTCAGATTTATGAATATAAATGTTTTTTTTTAAGACTAGATAATACATACATGCTTTTATGTTACTTGAACTATTTGTTAGCAACTATTGCTTTCGTTCTTAGTTTCTAGTACAACTATATTATGCAGCTATATAAAGTATAAATTAATGATTATTAAATATAGAATAACCAAATGTAGAATAATAGTATATATATAGTATAAATTAGTGATTAACCTAATGTAGAATAATAATGTAATACATATAAATTAGTGATTAACCTAATGTAGAATAGCATGGTTGAAGTTCATTATTATTGGCCGTTTAATTGATCTGATCAGATACTGATCAGATGATCAGATTAAATTTCGATTGGTTAATTAGTGTACTTTTGGTAAAAAAAATCGAAGTTTGCACATCAAATTTAATGAACTAACTTTTTTTAAAATAAAAAATATGAACTTGGTAGAGTATTTTTTTTACTTTATTTTCATATAAAAGTTGTAGATCGCAGTAGATCTCACGTTTTAAAAAGGTTTATTATAGGTAAAATTACCAGCAAAATACTGACTCAAGTGCATTTACAAAATTATTATGGACTTCTGAAATGCCTTCTAGCTCCGTTTGGTCATCAGAATCATCTGCTTCTGGGGTGGACTCTTCCTTGTCTTGTAGTTCCTCATTGGTAAGAACATTCAAACCTTTTTCTAAACATTTAATGAACATTTTTACATTATAATTAATACCTTTCTTGTAATATTCTTCACAATGGTTGCAACCGTAATATAATTCATTATAACATTTATAATGGTATCCGTGACCACAGGTTAAAACCTCTCCTTCATTCAGTATGTTATGGCAATAGTCGCAAGTATTTATAGAAGGTGGAAAACTTGTACTGAACCCTGTAGGTAAGCATTTTACATCTACAACTTGATCTAAAGAAACCAAATGATATAGTGAATATTTTTGTTTTTTGTAAAGTTTACTCTTTCCTTGACTTTTAAATATTTTAAAAAAGTAATCTAAAAGAAATATTGCTGTTTTTTCTTTTAAGGTCTTTAGATTCGATATTGTATATGGATATCGTTTCGTTTTAGCAAAAGCGTTTTTTAATTCACTTTCATTTCGTGAATCTTTTTTATTTATAGAAAAAAATAAATAAATTTTAATTTTTAAATTAATATTTTAAACTATTACTGTTACAATTTTACCAATTGCATAAGCCTCATATATAATATTTTCTGCTGTAACACTGTGTGAAGTATTTGCCCGTATCTTACTATGCATATTCTCGACGAAATAGTCATTAAAATTTACTAGAAATAATTTAATTGCTTCTGCTAAAGGATGCCTATTATCTTGCCAATAAAACACGTCTGATAAAAATGCCAATGGAGCTTTATTATAGTTATGTCTTCGCCATCTTAAAGCAAAAGTCCAAACCCGGAAGATTGATTCTAAATATTCCTCAAACGAACCCGAACGAAAAAGGATAGCATAAATGTCAAGTGCTGTAGGAATTATGTTGTCTAATAAATCTATGATCATTCGGTATTCAATATCTTTACATGTAGAACTAAATTTTTTTGCAATTTCATTTCTAATTAAACACCATCCACCATAAGCTAATTCAAGGAGCAGATTAATTCGCCACGGTTTTGGCTTTTTTGCCAATTTTTTTTTTTCACCGAACACAGAATGAAACATTTTTTCAAAAAAAAAGTAATATACAATTAAAATATGCTATCGTATGTTCAATGATACATGAAGAGGGCCCAATATAGGAACAAATGAAATAATTTCTGGTGGAATTAAATAATTTTCTTTAAGAATAAAATTTGTGATTGCTTTTCGTACAAACAACTGGCCCGGCCAATCCATTACAATAGGTGCGATCCTGTTAGTCAAGTGCTTAGTATTATGATTAATATTAAAAACTAACTGAAGTGCCTCAATATAGTCCTCTAAGGAATGTAAGTTCTTTTCCTGCAGCCCAATCAAACGTACTATTTTCATTGAGCGCTTCTCTTTCCGTGCATCGATCGCATCATCATAAAAGTGAACCGTAAGTAAATCGATTATATCAAAATTATTAAAATCCATTTGTCCATTTGAAATCCATTGACTTTTACGTATACTATAAGAAACATCAAAGATTCCATGGTAATTATGTATCAAGCGGAAACAAATATTTGAAGCATCAATATTCAAGGGATTGTGGACCGAAATATTATTAAAAATAATTGGGATGGGTGCACAATTTGCTACATGCTTACAAACGCATGTGGCCATATGCTTAACATTTGATAAAGTTGTTGAATTCGGTCTTCTATTTTCATGTATATCGTGAT
The DNA here is from genome assembly GCA_910592325.1 of Scutellospora calospora. Classification (NCBI taxonomy): domain Eukaryota; kingdom Fungi; phylum Glomeromycota; class Glomeromycetes; order Diversisporales; family Gigasporaceae; genus Scutellospora; species Scutellospora calospora. The sequence goes on from CAJVPM010001042.1 coordinate 7,347, forward strand.
AATCATCCAAATTATAAACAAAAAAGTCATTAAACTTTTTAAAAAAAGAAAAAAAAAATTAATTTATGCATAGATGCAATTTATTAAATTAAAATAAATCATTAACTTTACAACGTACATTATCAAGGAAAAACCTTTGAATTTTTGTAGGATGCTCACGTGTAATTTTTTTTTTATAATCATAAACAGTCCTGTAACATGCCGAAACTCCAATACTATGCATTACATTTATAGCCGAAGTCGATGTGCCAGAGGCAGAAAGAAATAAACCCACTTCTAATTTAAATGTATATGCAAACTTATTTTTCATGCCAGCCATAATGTGACATAAGCCCACAACCGATTTTTTAGCTTCATTTTTATTATAAGCTGATAGGTTGTCTGAAAGTAAGATTTCAGTTAATTGATCAAAAAATCCACATAAGCGAGAATCGGCTTTTTCAATCGTTTGCTGAAAACGAAGTGGGTCCAATTCCAAATCTACATTATTCTTCCGTTGCTTGTATAAAATACTTGAAAGTATTTTAATTTGATCAGAAAATGTTATATTTGTTGGTTCAATATTTTCTTTATTTTGCGCTAAACTTCCGATTTGACTTTCGTATTCTATAGGGGAGACCATCTCTATAATTTCCTGGGTTGAACTCAATTCATTATATTCATTTAAACCAGTAGGTTCCAAATTTTTTTTTTTTTCTTTTTTTTTTTTTCTATTTTCTATTATTTTTTTATTCCGATCACTTTCAACAATATCCAGGTAATGTGCAAAACAGAGTTCTTGACCAATGTTTAAATATTGAAAATGTTGTAAAGTCCCTTTTTCCTTAGCCTTATTATATGCAAGAGGAGTAAGTGTGCGAAACTTTTCTGAATGTCCATCACAATTGTGTATTGAGCAGGGACCAAAATTTTTTTGAGGCATGTATTTTTTTTTTTTTTTATCTTAACCACGGTGAAGCTTGATGCAAAATCTTGACACCAGAAACTGATCACGGTAAAATAGTCTGCAGCGTAACGAAACTTGAACTCACAAAACCAACTGCGGCAAAACTTGAACAAGGTGAAGCTTGATCACGACAAAAATTGGCTATCATGGAACTTGACAAGGCGAAGCTTGATCACAACGAAATCGATTGCAGCAACTTGACCAAACAAAATTTGGTCCCGGCAAAAATTGATACAACACAAAACAGAAATTTTATGAATTTTAAAACAATCGCGCAATTTGATCGATTTTTTTTTTTTAACTTTATATAGAATTTATCTGGGCCAATCACAATTTAAATTTTCAGGATCAGCAGATCACTTCCATGCAGCCAATAATAATAAACTTCAACCATGCTATGTAGAATAATAATGTAATATATATAAATTAGTGATTAACCTAATGTAAAATAATAATGTAGTATAAATTAGTGATTAACTTAATGTAAAATAATAACGTAGTATAAATTAGTTATTAATCTAATATAGAATAATAGTATATAGTTTATATATAATATAAATTGATTAATCTAATAAAGCAATACAAAACATGTAAATTTTATAAAAATTTTAATAATTAAAATTTAAAAATTTTCTATTTTAAAAAAATAGTATAAAAAGACCTGTTGTTCATCCAATTTCTTTGTAAAATGAAATCTTCTTCTTTTTGATTAAATTGCAAACATCTACTATTAACTTTTAACAATTGCAACTTTGATTTAATTGATATTCTACAACATATTCAATTTGTAATTCTAGAAAAAAACCTTATTTTTCTTCATATTTTATAATATATAATAATCAAAATATTAAAGTATTTATTATTCTTAATAGAAGAATTAATTTATTCAATTCTGATATATTTGAAATTGATTTTGAAGATGCACAATACAATCCTACTTTAGAAAGTTTTTATTCATTAAAACCTATAAAAAAATATACTAAAAAGAAGAATAAATTCATAACAAATATTGAAGAATTCAAATAATGACTAAACCAAAATCAAAAAAACAAAAAACAACAAAAGATGATAAAAAAAAATTTGATATACATTCATCTCAATTTTTTTTAACATATTCAAAATATGAATTAACTAAAGAACAATTACTAGAATATCTTATAGAGATTATTAATAAGAAAACTGATGAAAAAGAATATTTTATTAGCAATTATATTATTACTACTGAATCTTATAAAAATGAAACATCTCATTTATATGTATATCTTAAATTAGATAAAAAATTTTGAACAAGAAAAGAAAGTTTTTTTGATATTAAAGTAGAAGAAAAGATTTATCATCCAAATATTCAAGGTGTTCGCTCAGCAAAAAAAGTAGAAAACTATATTTTAAAAGATAGAGATTACATCTCTAAATACAAAATTGATAAATTAACAGTTGCTCAAAGGTCTGGTGATCTTAGTGTAGTGGTTAGGTTGCTGGACCACCATGCAAGAGATCTAGGGTTCAAATCCTACTGTATACAGAATTGAATAATTATCTAGACATCTGTATCTAACTTACAGTAAACTCTGCTCATTTCTGAGGTTGTAACCTTGTAAATCACATTGCACTAATATCAATTGGGTATTGAAAGTGTGACAGGGCATTCAGTGAGGCATAACATTATACGAATAAATCTTGATAGAATCTATGAGCAGGAGACCTGCATAGTAGAAATCCTGAGTTAGGTAAAGTAATACGAATTTCGATATTCATACCAGTTAATATCTGATCTGAGAAAGAAAATCTGTGTATAAAAAGATCAGTGAAATAGATATGAGTAAGTCCTGAGTATAGAAAGATCAATAAAACAGATGCGAGTAAGTCTGTTACATGAGGTCATATGGCAACACCAATTTGGCTTGGCAGCAAACTGGATTTGGGAGGATCTGTCTCATGTGATATCTGGTAGCAAAGCAGACAACACTAAGTAACAGATTTGGAAGGATCTACTTCATATGATATCTGGAGACACAGATGACTAACTTGGTAGAAAACTACAGTAGAAACTAGGTTTGTACGAACATCGAACAAGGGTATATGCAAGCTAGATTGGGATATAGTGTAGCATAGTTAGGTACCACAGCACCCTATTGATTAGGGAGTTGGTGAAGAGATACCTTGAGATAGGGTCTAGGCTCTGAACTATAAAGTTTGTAGACTAATATTAGCTCAGGTATCTTCCTAGAGAAGTAGCATAGAGTTAGGCAAACTATGGTAAAAAAGGATAGAATACGAGTAAGTATCATAGGGCCAGAGAGTTTAAATAGATAATCTTCAAATAGATTTCAGATATAGCAGCTAGTGTAGAACTTTCGAATAGACTACTTAAATTAAACAATCTAAAGTTGTATATATAGCTAGTTGTACTTTCACAATATGTAATATTTACTTACTATCAATACCAATAAAAGTTTCAGCTGATGGCATTTGTATAAAGTAAAAAAAAAAAAAAAAAAAAAAAAAAAAAACAGTTGCTCAAAAAGTTATTGCATGAGAAATCAAAGAAGGAAAATATGTAACAAATTACAAAATCGTGAAAGAATATCCTAAAACTTTTGTTATATATGCAAATAAGTTATTGAAATAGAAACAAATATTTGAAGATAAATATTATAATCACCAGTAGGGGCTTGCAAATTACCTATTTTTGTAGTCCAGCCTGGCCCGTACTTAGTTTTAAAATTTTTTTGTCAGCTCAGCCCAGCCTGCACTTAGTTTTAAAATTTTTTTGCTAGCCCAGCTCAGCCCATATATATATTAATTTTTCTTCAGACTAGCTAAACTCAGCCTAGCTACAAAATTTATTATAAATTTTTAAAAATTTTTAGGCCCACATTGGTCCACAGTTGTAAAATTTTGTTTTAGGCCTAGCCCAGCCTGCAAAAATTTGCAAGCCGAGCCAGGCTGTAGAACCTAATGCAGGCCTCTAATCACCAGAAAAACCCTTTGTTGAATTACATTATGGAGATAAGTATTGTGGTAAATCAACTTATCAAGAACAATTTGATGATAATATAGCTTACAGATTAGATGAAAATAAATAGTTTGATTTTTATAATAGTAGTCTATTCTTATTATAGATAATTTTGATAGTTCTCAATTACTTTATTCTATATTTTTAAGATTATTATTAGGTAATCAAAGAAAATTAGAAATTAAAGGTGGACAAGAATTAAATAGAATTAAACATATAATTATTATAAGTAATATACATTATTCAAAATAGTATAATCAATTATCATATGATTAAGGTCAACTAGAATAGAGAATTAATGCAATTTGGCATTATAAAAAAGATAGTGAAAATAGATTTTCAGAAAGAAAATGTGAATTAAATCCTTATTTAGTTCAATTTTATAGAAAGTATTTAAAAGAATTTAAATATTATGAAAAATTTAAAGAAAATTAGAGTTATTCAATAGATAATTTAGGTGTTTTAAAAAGAATTTTTTATGAAAATTATATTACTATTCCTTATAATATTAATTTGCAAGATGGTGAACTAGATGATGATGATTTATTTACAGAAGAAATTGCTTTATAACTAGCTTTAGAATAAGAACAAGCAAAACAAAATCAACTGATAGTTATTTCAAAAAGAATAAGAGAATCATCATCAGAATTAGAATTATTATCAGAATTAGATAATCAATTAGAAGAAAATAATTATTTTGAATACGAATCTGAATTATCTGCAATTGATAGTGATGATTCTCAAGAAACTAAAGAACTTAAACAAAAAAATATTAAAAAAGGCAAACAAAAAGTAGAATAATATTTGATTTTTTATTATATATTTTTATTTATATTATTTTTTATCGATATAATTTTATCATATAATATCAAATATACATTATAAATTAATAAATTTTTTAATCACATATCATATATATGTGATAATTCTAAATAAAGATTTTCTTTGTTATAAATTTATTTGTTTATCATTGTTGTTATCTATATAAAAATCAAATTTGTTTACATGCATGAAAATTATAATTAACAAAAAAAAGATAATCTTTTTTTCTCTCAATAACAAAAACTTTTTTTACAAAGGTTAATATTATTTTCTTTTTTATATTTAAAAATTTTTTAAAATATGATTAAACAAAATGCTAGCTTAGTTTTTAGCACCCAAACTCAACTACTTTGATGATAATATTATCAAGTTTCTCGTTAAAAACCTTCTCAACCTCTTATTATCACTTAGTTTTTAATCAGTTTTTTACTAGTTTTTTTTGCTAGCTTCTTTTGCTATAGACTTAATGATTTTTTATTTTTTTATTTATTGTTTTAAAATATCAGTTACTAACTATTTTTTTTTCTTTTTTTTTTATAAGGTAATAGAAAATATATCTAATATCATTGATGATATTGATAATATTATCGAACAAAATAACAATCTTCAAAGCTCTTTGATTCAAGTTCATAAAAAAATTAACAAAATTAAAGCTAAAATTAAACCAAAATCAAGTTTAAACAAGATTATTGAGAAGACTAAACCAAATAATTTGAATAATAATCAAAATAAAATTGATATTGAAAGGTTAAATTTATTAATTAAAAGTTGGAAATCTAATCTATTATTATATGAAAATATTAAGAATCTTCATAATGAGTTAAAAAAATATAGGGATAAATACTATAAGTTAAATACTAAGTATAATAATTTAGTTCATAATAAATAATTTTTTTATATTTGTATTTTTTTTATTTATAAGTTTTTTTATAAATTTTTTATTTTTTATTATTTTTTTATAATAAAATATTAAGTTGATAATTTAAATTTGTATAATTTTTATTAATAATTAGTTGTTTATATTTTATTAATTTAAAAAAATAAAAAAAACTATATAAATAACAGCTTTATCAAGTATTTTAACAAATAATAGCTTTAAAAAGATTAGAAAAAGGTAGAAAGATTCACTATTTTAACTGCTACATTCTAAAAAAACTATGTTTTTATAATAATAATAATGAAAAGTGTGATGTTTGTGTAAGAAGAATACAAGCTGCATCAAAGTTTACTCAAAGCATTTTAAATACAAAATCGTTGAACTTTCAAATGAAGTTCAAAATCTTAAAGAAAAGAATATTATATTAAAAAATAAAGTTTTCAAACTTGAAAAAGATCAATTAATTGTTAAACAAAATCTTGAGAATCTTTTAACTATATTA
>CAJVPM010001043.1:0-13509 GCA_910592325.1 Scutellospora calospora
TTTAGAGATGAGTATAGTTCTTTAATGATATAAGAATTATACCTTCCTCTTTGACACCGCTTCTTAAAGTCTCTAGATAGCTGTGTCCCTGTTATAGTTAGTGTATAAGAAGGCTTAAGATACACTTTCTGTAACACTATATTTGAAAATCTAACTAAAAACAGAAAAAGAGGCACTACTATTCTTGTCAAAACAAGAAAAAAAGGTTTTAGTTTTAGTAATTGGTTTGGTGATAAAACAGTTCACTAAACATGCAAGTCTAAATAGAAGATTTATAGCTTATTTATTGAGAATTAGAAGAGCTACAATAGTGATGACTACAAGTATAAACCTCACTCAAACCAGAACAATTGGAGGTTGGAACTCTAAAGCTATCATGCTTTACTTGAGAACAGTATCTACTATAAAAGCCAGAATTTCTAAAAGCATGAGTTTTTAAAAAAAAGGAAGCATGAAGGATAGTGTAGTGAGGAAGAAGCTAAAACTTCAATAAAAAAAAAAATAAAAATAAAATAAAGGTGAGTGAAGGTAATGTCTACTCTAGAAGTTAGAACTAAAAAAAAAAAAATTTTGTTCTTTCTTTTATTTGGTAAGAAGATAATATCCACTGTGAGAGTTAGAATCTCTGTAAATTGAATTGATAGTGTAAATAAAGGAATGTTAAAGATAAACTAAAAATAACAAAGATTATCAAATTGATCCTTAGTCATGAACAATCCTGGCAATAATCCCATACTGTATTACAGATTATACAGAGCTATTGTTGGCTATAGAAGTCGTTCGTTTTGAACAAAGGAATAGGTTCCATAACAAACAATAATAATAACTCACTTGTAAACAAAGTCACAAGGTGTACATTATTGTGAGTCACTAGATTTCTATATGATAATAGATCACTGGAGTATTTGAAAAACTTGATGATCTATCTGCTTTGTTGTTTTTGAATCTTTCTGCTTGACTTTTGTATCCAATGATCCCTCCCACCACACTCAAAAAATATATATATATATATATATACGAAATGAAATGAAAATGAAAATGAAACCAAATGACAAAGAAATATGATGCTCACAAAGTCTGGTCACATGACCAAAAGTGGCTTGTTTACGACCCCATCCCATACTGTATTACAGATTATACAGAGCTATTGTTAGCCATGAAAGTCATTCGTTTTGAACAAAGGAATAGGTTCCATGACGAACAATAATAATGAGGATCAGAATATTGTAAAATACAGACTTGTGATTGGCTCAAAATTACATTAATCAATTTTTATACCTGGCTTTGAATAATAAAAATGAAAAGAATATTAGAGTAATATCTTCGTTCAAAATTTGTGAAAAAGTATTAAAAAACCCAGGAATTTTTATTAACACTTGATTAACTATCACAAGACATAATATAATAATTTATTCTATAACAAAAAGTTAGTATTCAGCAAGGAATCTTTGGAATTGTTATTTTTTAAATGGCAATTTGTAAAAAATGAAGAATTTGTAAATTTCTGCATGGTAAGCGATCACAGTAATTTGAAAAACGAAATAAACTTAAATATAAAAAATTTTTAGAGGAATTTACAAATAAGGGCCCAAAAATGTAAAATAATTACATATAGGGGCCCTATTTTAGCAAATTTTACTATATCTCGCGATACAGTAAACGATTTTGATACCATTCGAATCGTCTCTTCGAGACGGATTGAATGATACTAAAATCGCTAAATTTTAATGACGGTATAACAAGATATTACGATTTAAACAGACTTTAGAAAATGTTAAATAACTCGTAATGTAGTGATTAAAATTTGGCAATTTTGGTACCATTTAATGCTTCTCAATGAGACGATTCGAATGGTATCAAAATCGTTAAATTTCGTTTACGGTATCATGAGATATAGTATAAACTGTTAAAATTTATTAAAATAGGGCCTCTATATGTAATTATTTTACATTTTTGGGCCCTTATTTGTAAATTCCCCAAATTTTTAACTAAATTATAATTAAATATTTAAATTATCTTTATTAGCAATTTATACCGTATAATATTCTACAAAGTTTCTTTAAAGATTTGATAAATCTTATAAATTAAGACTCAGACTATAGAATATCAATAACCAACAGACTAATTATTTGTGATCTAAAACTACTTGTGTAGTCATAACTAGGGATGCTAAAAGTCCAACTCGACTCCACAGGTCGAATTTTAATTTAGATTCGGTCCCGTCCTTATAATCATGTGAAATTTGTAACTATCACATGATGTTACCAATAGTATTGCAAGATTAGAATAACGTTTTTTATCTTGGTGTCGCACATGAAATTTTTCACACTGCATACAATACGTGCATTACATGTCAATAACATCGGGTACAGTAAATGCAATAATATATAATGATAATGCAATTTATTTTTGAAATACCGAAGAATAAGAATTAGAAGGGAAATTTTATTAAAGACTTTCAAATATTAGCTTTTTCAGCAGATAATGAAGTTTTGTATTGTATTGTATTAATATTATGTATTTCAAACTTTCCATAAATCACTTAACAAGGAGTACTATATAATAACAAATCCTACCCGACTATTTAAGTTTACAGAATTTATTAATTAATTTGGAGAACTCAGTTCATTTTTCTATAGCTGCGGAGAAAAAGCTGCTTTTCATAGGAATTTCTCTCTTAATTATCAAATAAAATATCAATGTACTTCATATTATAATGTAAAAATGCTATCTTATCAACTATATCATCATTTTCATAAGTCTCTTTAAATTTCCAAATATTTAACGTAACTTTTTTATTTCGTACCAAATGTAAATATTCTTGTGCAATAGCAGCTAACCCAGGGAATGTATGTTTTGATTTTTGCCACCATTCATACAGACCAAGGTTTTCATTAGCGTAAGGTAAAAAACGTTTATGATGAATATAATATTCAAATTCTCTCCTTGCTGTTTCCAAATTATCATTCGTAAAACCGGGAAATTGTGAATAATAAGCTTGACATTTATTTAGCACAATCATTTTAGTTGTCTCCTAATATGTTATATAAAACATATTATTTATTAATATTGATTTATAATTTTAAACAATGTTAATATTTAATAAAACTTACATCCAAATTAACATCTAATTTCGAATGTGGATCTAAAAATTTACATATTTTCTCATGGTGATATGAAGAAAGTAAATTAAGTAAAAATATTAGAAAGGATTTAAGAGCCTTGTGTTCTAAATCAGTATCTTGAGAAATCTCAGTTAAAATATTAAATCCATTAACTAACATATCTACTAATATATCTTTTTTGTTTTTTTCAATGAGAACATCATCTTCAAAAGAGCTAAACAATTCTAATAATTTAGGTAATATTCTAAATGGCAATTTATCTAATGAAAGTTCATTATAACGACTGTGATTATTAATTAAAAGTTCAAAATGCCGTTGTCCTATTAATGTGAGAAGTTCTATTTTATGATAATCACAATCACAATTAATATTATTAATTGGCATATTCACTGCTCCTTGTGTTATTTGAAGCTCCAAAAATTCTACTATCTCACAAAGATTATTAGTAGCATTCAGAACAGCTGTGGCAATATTGGAAATTCCTTGATCATTGTCTCGCCCATTAACATTATTGACAATTTGTTTAGCCCATCTCTTTAAACTGTCACTTATTAAATTCTCATAATCCAGGTCATAAATGTCTAAGAATAAAAATACAATATCCTGATATTCTTCTTCCAGTTCAATAAAATCATCAATATTGCTATCATTATCAATATTGTAATCATAAAATTTCAAATTAGTTAATTCCCACTTATCCAAAGCCTCGATAATATCATTGCAATCTTCTTTCACACACAGCAAGATTTATGAAACTCAAAATCCTCATTTAGCCAACAACAAGTAGCTATATTTCTAAATTCTTCCGTATGTTCATAATATTCTTCATCTTCATCAATTAAGAGCATGACAGATTTTGCTTGCTGAACTTTTGATTTCAATTGAGAGAATAAGCGATCATATACTTTGTTGATTTGCTCTTCTATAATGCTAGAAGTAATGTGTATATTAACAAGTTTAGAAAAATTTAAATTATCAACGATGCTAAATGGTAATAGACAGGAAACAATTAGTTTAATTAATTCCAAATTAACTTCAAAGTTGTTAAAGTTATTATTTGTTAATGATGATTTAATTGATGTTGTGAGTGCTGAAGATTTTGATTTACGATGTTTCTTAAGATGGGCAGGAAGGTTAGAAGTTGATCCGTGCCATACATATCTCGTACTGCATCCAGGAATCTTACATTTTGCTACTATTCCATCTTTTGGGTCTTTAATTCGTTCAAAATACTTCCAACAAATGCTCTTCTTATTATTATTTCTAGAACGTAGGGGTGATTTATGAGTACCATCACTTTCCATAACTGAACTGTTTTCATCGTCAGAATTAGAAAGGAAACTTTGATTTTCAGCCATTTTAAGAAGATATGTAAGGTTAAAAACAATTATTATATATTAGTTATAAACCGATAAATTATGTAAAGGCAAAAACCAATACGTATAAATTATGCGTAAGTACTGTATAGTACAGTACGTACATATTTATTATTAGAAATGCTATACGTCATTTTTCAATTTACGTCGATTATTAATTGACGCATGTCATTCTTCAATTGAAAAATGACATACGTCGTTTTTCAATCAGTATGAATTTTGCGGATTAAAAAAAAGTTGCCAGAAAAATTATTTATATTAAATATTTAAATTCTAATTTAGCTACATTTTGACCGAACATATTCAAATTAATGTAATATTTTAATATTTTAATAATAAAACTAACAATTTTTGCATTGTCCATGTAAAACACATCTACAGCGTCTTGAGCATAACGAATTATTTTTTCTGCAAGAGCATGATTTCGTGTTGCAATTCGTTTTTCGGCAATGGCAACAGTCTGGACGAGGTCTTTGGCTTAAACCAATATTTCCATTATTTATATCATTACTTCAATTAAAATTTATATTAGCGTTAGTAAAATTATTATTAAATTTTTAAATGTATGAGTTGAGCGTTCTTAGATTGAGCATTCTTGAGTTGGTTCGGGTGCTCTTGAGTTGTACCCCATCAGAAATTCGAGTCATAGCAATAATATCTATTTAATAACATATATAATAATAATTTTTTTTTTTTTATATTAATGTTACAAATTATTCACTTGCCTGTATATAATTTAGAAATAATTAGACACATCGGTGTGATTCTTTTTGGCATTTTCCGAGTAACGCATACCTTACATTCATTGACAGCGTCTTCGACTAACGGATCTATTTATTATAAAATAAAAAAAATATATAAAACTTTCGCCAGGTCTTCCTGATGAGCACCACAAATAACTTTGTAGAAATTAACCACGCACTCTTGGGTTCCCATATTATTTCTGCTTTGTTTACGTATGTAAGTACTATAATACTAACGCGAAGAACTTTAAAAGTATTGATCGCTTAATGTTTAAACGTTAGGTTACACTGAATATCTATTTTTTTTGTAGTTTAGATATTCAAGCTTCGTTTATTTTATTTTATTTTATTGATTTGTATAAGTTTCATGGGTTAGAACAACTTTGTGAATTTCATTATTAGCGAAGAAAAAATGAAGTATAATTACAGAATTATTAACGAAGAAAAAATGAAGTATGGTAAAGAACTTCTTAAAAAAACATTTTATTTATTTACCATCATTCGTATCAATATAATACGTAATAAGTTCTGTCTGTCATAATCCATCGTTGAATTATAATATGATCTACATTAAAAATTGACCTGCGTCGTTTATCAATCGGTGAAAATTGAAAAATGACAGGCGTCAATTAATAATCGACGCAAATTGAAAAATGACGCATAACAGAAATACGTACGTTGAGAAGGTGTGAACCGGTTCTGGAACGGAACTCGACCGGAGATTTATGGTCACACCAATATTCGGATCTACAAATAACCAATACTAATCCAACAATATCAACCCTAAATTGGTAGGCTGAAAGACGGCGTGGAAGATTGGTCCGGGTCTTAGGGATCTTGTGGATTAACCTGTAGTTTAGCCTGGTACTCGAGGGTAGGAGTTTCGTTATTCTTGGTACTTATACTTTAGAATAATTTCGTGGCATGTGATTTGATCTTCTTTTCTAATTGGGCCGATGGTTTAACAATGGTGAGGAGTTTATCAATAAAACTATATGCAGGATGATTGTTTATTGTTTAAATTGATCGGGTTTTGATTATATCGGGGGGCAGTGATGGTAAATGACCTGGTCATTTGATCAAAATTTAAATGACCTCTAGTCATCAAATAATGACCAGGTCATTTGGGTCATTAGGTCATTTAGGTCATTTACATATGAAGTAATTTTATTGGTCAGATATCTAATATAAAAAATTATTATTTCACTATCGATAATTGTAGCTACATATAAAAGTCAAAAATTTACTAAGCTAATTGATAAATTCGTCTTAAGTAAAGTTGTTCAAAAGAACAAATTGCATATAATCTGAAAATTTCGTATAATTTTAATAACTTTTTATTAAGTTATTTTTATGTTTTACATTTATATGAAAAAATTTAAATTTTTTTATATAAACATAAAACATAAAAATGACTTAATTAAAAGTTATTAAAATTATACAAAATTTTCAAATTATATGCAATTTGTTCTCTTGAACAACTTTACTTAAAATAAAATTATAGATTAGCTTAGTAAATTTTTGACTTTTATATGTAGCTACTATTATTGATCATATTTTATAAAAATTAATTTTGTCTAATAATCGATTTTAATTGGCTAAATGATATTAGATTATCAATTAACAGAAGTTAAATAATCTTCTTAGATCATTTGTGTTTTGAAATAATCCAATGACTAGTTATTTGTTATTTGAGTCATTTGTGCTATTTCAAGTTATTTACCATCACTGGTTCTGTATATCTCTTTTTTGATACTTTGTTAATTCCTGAGTTCAAAATCTTTTTCCTTAGAATCTCTTCTTTTGCAGCTTGTTTAATACATCTATTTATACTATTAAATTCTCTATTTAAATCTATATTATCAAAGTGGTCTGTACTATTGCTCAGATCAGAGTACTCTAGCTATAGCTTTGGGTTTATATACTTTTTAAGCAATTAGTGAAGCTTCTTTTTATAGTTATTCTACTCTTCAACAGTAGCTTTGTTATATTCAAAGATTGTTCACTTCTCTTCTTTTCTTTTTTTTTTGTGCTAGACTATTTTTATATTCTAGATAGTTTAATATTAATCTAGCTAATATTAAATCATAATCACTATTTGTATCTATACTCATATCTTCAATTAATGTTTTTTCTAAACTATATCCTAGTGTGTTTGATATCTAGATCTGATCAATTCTTGTTTTGTCTTTTCTATTGCTCTATGTAAAACCTTTTTTACTTGGATATTTTTCTCTAAAAGTATCTATAAAATCTTGTTTAATCATCTAACTATATAATAGCAATTTTTTGAAGTTATTATTTGTATTACTACTTCTATCTAATACTAGTTGTATAACATAATTAAAGTCACTCATTATTACAAATTACATATTTGTCTTTTTCTGAGCAATTTCTTTCATTATAATTCTTTGCACTTCTTTTCTTTTCTGTTGATTATTTAGTACTATGTATACTATAAAAACTACTAGTTCTAGTTGTCTAAAGAAGAAATGCAACTCCAGAAGATATCTACTATATTTTTTAATTTGTTTTGCATATTTTGCCTATTTGCTACTCACTATTGCACTGATACCTAACTCTTTGTTCTTCTTTTCCTCTGCACTAGTCCAAAAACTACTGATATTACTTTCTTGATTAACTATATAATAATCCTCTTTACTTGTAATATTAGTTTCTACTAATCCTATTATATTATATTTCTCACTTTCTATTCTTTTGATTATTGGTTCTATTTTGTGTCTATTCCCTTTTAGACTATTAATATTATATACAGCAATTCTTAAATATCTTCTAACTTCGCTAATATTACTTTTCCTATTACAACTCTTGCTACTTTTATCTAGTTAGTTTGTGTTTAGTAGTACCTTATTGTTCTGAGCAAGTTTTCCTTTATATTCATTCAGAGCTTTCTTTAATTCAACTAGTGCGAAAGTTAGAAGTAATTTTGGGTTATCTTTCTGATACCTATTATTATCTCTTCGAAGCTTTGAAGCTGCTGAGTTATATATACAAGTGATGATTCTTGAGAGACTCTTAGAAGTTGTTTATCTAAGCTTAGCTTTTCTGTATTGCTATTACTCTGAACAGAGCTTTTCTTTTGAAATTTACTACTCTTTGCTACTTTCTGAATATGTTTTGAGCATTCAGCTTCTTGCTTATATATTATCTCTTTTCTTTTTCCTAGACTCTTAGCACTTTTTTTTTTGTTATACTATAGTCTTCATGATTCATATTACTTATAAATTCTGAAGATTCTTGGTCTAGTTCTGCTCATTTTAACTTACTATTATAATAGTGTATTAAAAATTTAGAGCTATTTATTCTGTCTTTTTCTTTTTTAAAATAAACTGTTATACTACTCATCTTGTTATTATTTGAGTTTTTGAAGATATGAATTAACTTAGTTTCTGTTTTTTTTAATTTGTCTATATAAGAGCACTTTATTCATATTTGCAGGAAGTTCTAGAAATCTTCTACTATATTTACTTCTTGCATATAACATTTTATGATCATTAACTCCTAATGTTACTCTAACCAAGATTTGATTCATAAAAAATAAACACTATATTTCTTTTAATTTTCTTTTTTCACATAAGTTTTCTTTAAAGCTTACTACAGCTTTAGTTTTATCAGATGAGCTTCTAATTATTTCTATGAACTCAATTCTTTTCAAGAATCAGACTATTTCAAAGATTTAAGTTCTTTTAACACTATCTAATAAATTTTATATTGTTATCTTATTATTATCAATTGTAATACTCAGAGATTCTTTAGATTGTAAGCTTATATTATTTTCAGTTTTAGAATACTCTGCCACATCTAAAACAAAGCTAAGTTTTCTTTTTCTTTGTTTAAAAATTTCTTCTAGTTCAAGTTCTGCTTGCAGAGATCGTTGATCTTTAATTTCTTAATCTAAAGTTAGTATAGCACCTTGAGCTTCATTGATGTGATCTTCTTTTTGTTTTGAAATATTAATATTTTTTGTAATACTCTTCTAGGTTTTTAGAATATTTTCTTCTTGAGTTTCTTTCTTTTTAGTATCTTTAGCTTGTACTTTTAAAGTAGGTTTTGTTGGTCTTAGATTTTTTGTTACTATTTCTTCTCTTAATAATCTAATCTGTTTAAATTCATCTTTTCTACTTGCTAACATTAATTGTATACTATTAAAACTACTTTCATAGTTAAAGATTATGATATACTACTAGTTTCTTTTTGAAAACTCTTCATATATTTCTTTTATATATGAATTTTCTCTAAGGGCCTATCTAAGTGATTTAGCTCTCTGATCTAGATCTTTTCCTAGTATATTAACTACCAGAACTTTGGCTTTGATATTTTTAATATTCTGATATCTGTCTTCTCTTGGTACTCATATGTTTTGATCTAATAAGACTACTTCTATTACTACTTTAGAGCTTAGTATATCTTCTAATTTGTCTTTATTACTTGCATTAGATATTAAACTAATTTCTTTTTCTTCAATAGCTATTTCTACTTTGTTTGTTGTTATCTGCCTATCTATTTTCTCAGTTGATGCTTTTTGTTCTAGCTCTATTTCTATCTCTTTGTTGCTAGCTTCTTTGTCTAGACTTATTGTTTTTATAATCTTATTGTCTTATTCTAATATTAGTTTAACTTTATTAATTCCTTCGATTATAGCTACTCATTCTATTATAATATGCTACTATTTTGCAAAAGTAATATAGGCTTTGTCTATATTCATTGCTATAGCTACTATTGTATCAAGGTGATCTTCTAAGCCTAGAACTGATTTACTTTCTTCTTATAAGATCTCTCTTCCATATTTTTTAGTTATTTTTTTAATTAAGTACTTTGAATTTTCTGTACTCTACATTTGACTAGTATTATTTCTAAAGTTATCTAGTTTTGGTTATACATAGTTCTATATTATTCTATAATTAATTAGTATTATATGTTTTTGTTTATCTAAAATATATTATGTATCTTTGTTGTTTGTATTGTTATCCAAATTCGTCTTTCTGCAGCTTATTTGTTTGGTATAACCAGATCTACAATTTTTCAAGTTAATACTATTCCTTAAAATAAACAAAAAATTTTCTAGAAAAAAATTTTTTGCCTTTTGATTTATAGTTTTTTTATTCTTTCCTTTCTAAACTTTAAATTCTTTTTGGTTTTCTTTCTATATATAGTTATATCTTCTTGTTTCAAAACTTTTTTCTTAATGAACTGAAGAGAGTTTCTTAATAAACTTATAGAGTTTTCTATATTCATATCTTTAGCTCTATTTTGTATTCAAGTAATCTATAGAAAGAGTATTTTTTGCTTCATTAATATTATTAAAAAATAGTCTAAATACAAAATATTGCTTTGATATATATTTTCTAATTTCTACTGTAAAAGATAATAGAGTAAAAATCTAAAACCAACAAGACAATATTATCTAATAAATTAATAAAATATTAGACCTTAGAGTTTTTAGAATATTCAAATTTTTGTATTATGATAGAATAAACTTAAAATTATTTCTGATATATTATTTCTAAAATTAGATTAATTTTATAAGATTTTGGCTCTTTTGCTAAAACCTTATTATAACCAAAGATAGTATAAAAAAAATTATAATTTAAAAGAAACACTACTTCACAACTATTTAAGAATATATGTAAAAATCCAATTATTAGAATAATATATAAAATCTGCTTTAGAATTTCAGAAGAATCTTTAGATTTAAGAAAATGAGTAATAGTATGTTATATATAAAGTTGTCTAAGATAATCTATAAATACTATTAAAACTTATAACTCTATATAAGTTTCTATTTCAAGAATATTTATTAAAGATTTTAGCATATTTATATAATCTATAGTTGTAGTGTTTCTAGGTTTAGTTTAGTTTAGTTCAAGTTTATGAACTAGGTTTATTGAATCTGAATTGAATTTTAAATTTTGCAGATCATTGAACCTAAACTTAAACTAAACTTAAAATTTATGAACCTGAACTAAACCTGAACTTAAAATTTGGTTTAGTTCAGATTCAGTTCAAAGTTTATGAACATATTCAGATTTAATATTATATACATATATTTTTATATATAGAACAAAGTTAGTTATATAAGGTTTAGTGATCTTAGTGTAGTAGTTAGGTTACCAGACTACTATACAAGAGGTTTAGGATTCAAATCCCACTGTTAATGAATTTGAATAATTATCTGAAATTTTATATCCAACTTACAGTAAACTCTATCTGTTTCTAGAGTTTTAATTCTATAAATTAAGTTATACCAAGTTGATCAAATATTGAAAGTATGATATAATATTAAACAAATAAATCTTAATAGAATCTATAAACAGGGAACTTGTATGGTAAAACCTCAAATTGGTAAAATAGTACAGCTTTTGACAGTTATATCAGCTAACACTTGATCTGAAAAAAAAACTATCACTTTGAAAATGTAGATTAAGTAAAGTGTGAATAAGTCTGTTTTACAAAAAGAATTAGTAACACCAACTTGGCTTAGCAGCTAACTGAATTAGAAAAATCTATCTTGTGAAATATTTGAAGAGATTAGCAAAAAGAAAACTGGTGAAGAGCTATAGTAGAAACTAGAGTTGTACAAATATTGCAAGAGTTTAAGCTAGATGAATCTGTGAAATAAGCATAGACTGCTCTAGTAGATATATTTTTGAAGTTAATCAGAGCTCTGTAGCTCACAATATATTGAGCAAACACATTTTAAAAAGACCTAAGTTATGTAGTAAATAGATCTATAGATAAGTTAGCTAGCTTAAATAATTAGATATAGTGGTAACATTAGTTTGAAATAGGAGAAGAGTTAATAATTAGAGTGTTTAAATAGATAACTCACAAGTGAGTTACAGATATAGCAGTATAGTATAGAACTAACAGATAGTCAATTGTCTGTATAGTAGACTACTTAAATTAAACAATAACTAAAGTTATATGTGTGGCTTGTTATATACTTATCATGTAACTATAAAACCTTAAGAGTCTACTCTTATAATAATTCTGTAATAACAAATTAATAAAATCTAATTAGCAAAGAAAGCTATCTTAATAATAAAAAAAAACAAAGTTAGTTATATAATAGATATAGAATTAATTAGTAAAATTTCAAGAAATATAATAATTTTTATAATTTTATTAATAAAATTATAAAATTTCTATAATTCTCAAAATTTTACTAATTAATTCTATTTTTATACTCTAAGTAACCTTATTCTATATATAAAAATATATTATATCAGTATATATTTATTTTATATTTCTTAATATTAAGAAAAAAATACTTAATTTTTAATTTTTTTTATCAAAAATTCAAAATTAAGTATTTTTTCCTTAAAATTAAAAAATATAAAGTAATTGTATACCAATATAATATATTTTATATATAAAACAAAGTTACTTAAGGCATAAAAATAGAATTAATTAGTAAAATTTTGAGTAATATAAATATTTTTATAATTTTATTAATAAAATTATAAAAATTGCTATAATTCTTGAAATTTTACTAATTAATTCTATTTTAATTCTCTAAGTAACTTTGTTCTACATATAAAAATATATTATATTAGTATATATTTACTTTATATTTTTTAATTTTAAAAATAATATACTTAATTTTGAATTTTTTTATTAAAAATTTAAAATTAAGTATCTTTTTCTTAATATTAAGAAATATAAAGTAAATATATACTAATATAATATATTTTTATATGTATAATAAGGTTACTTAGCATCATCTTCCTACCATAGCTCTCCACCAGATTAGTCCCCTAAGATTTCAGATGTTTCACAAAAAGATCCTTCTAAGTCTAGTTAGCCGCCAAGCCAGGTTAGTACTGCCGCAACACATATTCAATGAGTATTACGGACTTACTCATATCTTACTCAATCTGCATCTTTCGTACTCAGATTTTCTTTTGCTAGATCAAACGTTAACTGGCTTAACTGTCAAAATCCGTACTACTTCACCAAACTCAGGATTTCTGTCATGCAGGTCTCCTGTCTGTAGATCCTATTAAGATTTATTTGTGCAATATTATGTCACACTTCCAATACCCAACTGATATTGGTGCAATATGATTTACAGAGTTACAACCCCAGAAACGAACAGAGTTTACCGTAAGTTGGATACAGAAGGTCTAAGTAATTATTCAAATTTCGTCAACAGTAGGATTTGAACTCTAGACCTCTTGCATGGTGGTCTGGCAACCTAACCACTACACTAAGATCGCTAGACCCAATTAATTCTATTTTTAT
>CAJVPM010001044.1:0-13506 GCA_910592325.1 Scutellospora calospora
TATTTGATTTTCTGTGATATAATCGATTAAACTTAGTTGTTTATAATTTTCTAGAAGGCTATTTGTGTTAAGAGAATGAATTTTTAGTGAGAGAGCTTGTATTTCATTGTTTGCAGTAAGGGAAGTTGTAGCTTGGGTATTTGTATATTTGGGAGTAAAGTCCTGTTGTAAGAAGATCTCTGAATTAATATAAGGAGATCTAAGTATTGTATGAATAGGTAAGTTGTAGAATTTATAAAATTTTTTTGGTATTAGTAGTTGATAGTTTGGTAAAGTAGGTTCATTCAGATTGCATAAATGTGAGTTTCTGTTTAACATATATTGATAGATATTTTGAATGGTTGAGAAAATGAAAGGTTTTGTAAATAGTTTAAAACAGAATCTAAGGTTTCATTTTGGCTGAATGGTAGTAGATTGTTAGAGAGTAGAAACAAGTTGTAGTAGTAAAGAATATTTTCAGTATGAGATGATGTATTGGTTGCTGAAAAGTAGAGTATTTTTTTCTGTAGTGTTACTCATCGTATACCTAGTTTTCACAGTTGTGCAAGAGTCTAAAGCCTGTCCTGCATGTTGGTTCTGGCTATCATAATATTGGTCTTCTACATAAATAGACTTTTCTACCTGTCTACTTACTACATTCTCTTCTAGAAATGGCCCATAGTTAATAGAGAACATTATTATTCTAGAAGTGGCAGTTGTATCAATATTATCTACAAAAGAGTTTATTGAAAAGAGCTATGGGATATTGTCGAATTGATATTAGAATTGAGTTTGTCAGCATAAGTTTGTTTGGTATTTTTTTTTGGTTAGAAGTGAGGATAGTATATTAAATAAAATATTATCATTAATAGCAATTGTATTGAATTAAATATTATATTTCTCAAAGATAATTTTTTTTGCTTGAGAATAGAACCTGTTCTTGTATTTAGCAGACATTTGTGTAATAGAAAGCTTTGGTTGTTGAAGTAGATAGAAGTATGTTAGAATTTTAGCAAGGTAGTAAGTATTTGTAGGTTTATAAATTGTTTTTTGAATTGTTTAGTAATTGTTAAGAGTAGATATTCTTTCGTTGATAGCTGCAGATGAGAGAAAAGCTTTGAGGTAAGTGTAAAAATAGTAAGTGCATCTTTTGATACTAGTTGCAGTATTATTTTCTTTAACAAATTCTTGTTCAGCTGAATTTGCTAGTTTACGAAATAGAGTAATTAGTGTAGAGATTTGAAATGATGCTTCATTTAGTTGGTCTTTTTGAAACTATAAGGTGTTAAGTTCAGAATGTATCCATCTAACTCTATTCTTAGGAAGATCAGAAGATGGAGTTGCAGAAAATTTAGTAAAGGATTAGTCAAAAAATGAGGTTGAAATATTCTTGAAAGTATATTCTGTATTATTAGACAAAATATTGCAGTCCATGCTAGTATAGATATGAATATGGAAGAGAGCAGCTTTGGTGCATAAAACAGTATGTTTGTGAAGAGATTTAATTGAGATTATTTTGAAATCTTTTGGGAGAAGTTTTTTATAAGCTTTAGTTAGGTTAAGTGCAATTTCGTATTTGATATAGTTGTAGGCTTTGGTTTGGTCAATTGTTGAGAATTAGTATTTGTAAATTTTGAAAAATAGTTCAAACTATTTGTCAAGATCTTCTTTGAGTTTTTTTAGTGAAGAAATCCTGAAGGTTTCTGTAAATTCTTGTTTAGGAATATTGAGAGAGACATTAATATTAAATTTGTTATCGTGTTGTATTTAGAAAAGAGGTTGATAAATTTTATCTTCTGAGATGAAGTAGTGTAGTTGAAATCTTTTAGGTTTAATATTAAGATCTTCAAAAAATTTGTTAGTATAAATAGTTTTGTAATCATCATGGAGAAAGAGATAGATTCTAGCAAAGTTGATAGCGAATAAGTTACGGTTTTGGATAGTATAAGGGGGATTGTATTGAAGGATAATAGAATTTTTTGATAGTTAAGTTTGGTGAAAAGAATTGTTGTAAATTTTAATAAAAGTAATTTAAAAGTTGAAAGAATGATATCGAGAGGGATTGTAGTAGCTTTGTCAATTTTTGAATTTGCATTATAAATAAGGTCAGTAAGGAAGTCAGGACGTTGACCTGCTATTAATTTAATAAGATATTTAAAGTTGCTCTTGAAAACAGAGGTATTTCTAGATACTGGTTTAAGAATTTTCCCTGGTATAAAGTTAATGAGATTTGGTTTTAAGAAATTGAAAAGTTTAATTGAAACTTGTATATTAAGTTGAGTGTGTTGTTCCATTTCCTCAGTTATAGAAAAAGTTTTAAACTAATTGAGATCATTTGAAATATCTCTTTTAGAAAGAAGTTTTTTTGAGAGTTTAGAAAGAACAGATTTAAGTAGAACCCTTTTTTGGTCAGCAAGCATGAGGCTAAATTTGATAAAGTAAAAGGTATTTTGTTGGGTTAATATTAGAGATTTGAATTAAGGGAGAGGTTTGATTTAAATATTATTAATACATTCGGAGTAAACAGGAAAGCCTTTAAGAATAAATTCAGATTGAAGAGAGTGTTTGTTATTTGAAAGGAAGACACAAGAAATATTTTTTTTGTGGCAAACTAAGTATGTATGAACATGGTGAGAATGAGCAGTGATTGGAATTTGTTGGTCAAAGGGATTTAGATTTGTAGAAGATGTTACAATACTTGTAGTATCATAGTTGAATGGAAAAGGAGGTAATGAAGTTGTATTTTGTTTAATTGGTGATTTAGGAATTTGCTCTTGGATTTTTTGAACTTGTTTTAGTATGATATCTATGGGTGTAGGAGTATTATAAGTTGGTGTAGAAGTGCTAGGTATGGAGATTTCCAAGGTATGATATTTAGAAGTAAAATATGTGTAGTATTTGTTGCAGAGACAGTTGATTAGAAAAGGTTGGGTTCGTATATTAAAGTAGTAGAGTTGTTTTGCAGGTACACATTGAGTAGGATTAAAAGCAAAAGACATTGGTTTGAGTTGGCCGAAATTTTGTTCGTGTGTGACTACGCCATATCTATCACTGTATTTGGATAAGAAGTAGTCTAAGTCAAAGGAGTCAGGTTCGTGTTGTATAAGAGTAGACATGTTGTTATAGTAGTAAGTTTGTTTTAAGAGTTATTATAGAGGGTTTTAGATTGTCTAATAATATTATATTTGGAATGAGAACGAAGAGAGCTTCACAAAGAGGTATAGTTTGATTTGCATAATATAATACTAGTTGTGTAACCCACAAGATGGCTAGTGTGGCTTGTGGCTGGTGTGGCTGATGTAGTACAGAGCTTGATATGTGTCACCAAGCTAAAAATAGTAAGATTTTATTGTTACGTTGTACTAATTTAGAATTAGTACAAATATGTAAGTAATTAATTTGTATTTAATTAAAATGAATTTAAAAGAGAAATTTTAATAATTGATACTATTTTTGGGTGAACCAATGAATTTTAGTTGATTAGTCACGTGATTTAGTTTCGGGTTTGGAGGGGAGAAACAGAAGAGAATTTTATTTTTCTAAAATTTTTAGAAAAAACCTTAAATAGGTTTTCCTTTAGTAATTTGATGAGTTTTTATCTGTTTTTTATAAAATTTATATGTATGTGGAGCTGGAAATAAGCTGGACAAACTCTCTTAGTGTCCAAGAGTTGTTGTCTTAGTAAAATTCGAAGAAAATAATAAAATTGTTATATTAATTATTTAAGTAAATATCTTTGAAGTTTAGGTCTGAAAGATATAAAATTAGGCTCTACTAAAGCAGAATTTTGTGTAGAACAATTTTGCTTAGTGGCCCAAGAGTAGTTTACTTAGTAGAATATTTAGTTATAAATAAATGTTTTTGGGAAGTTTTGGTACAAGTAATCTATGGGAAGAGTTAATGATTTGCGTCCTCAGGAAGTATAATTCAAATCATTAAGAGAATTATTAATAATAACTTATCTATATCAAGTCACATAATTACAACAATTTAATGACTTAACACCAAACATGAATTTGAAATTCTAGCACCTCCTTTATCTCTGCAATATTTGTTTAATTGAGTTATTACTACCAAATAGTATTAGAAGACTCATTACTACACTCGCAATCTAGAAAACAATAAAGCAACTCATGAGCAGATTCAGAAAGCTCTGAATAAATATTGTGACAATATTCAGAAAAATCTAACAAAAATAATAAATAGAATATTAAACAGATACAAGAATCTAGTTAGATTTGACAATATTAAAACTAATAATGATCTTATTACAAAACCTGAATCTATTAAGCAAATAATCCAAAATCATTTTTTCAACTGGACAGCTTCCCAACTAGTTAACTCAAATATTTTTGACTCTAATTGGATTACTGAGTATACTCCAAAATCTGATATTCAATCAAACTGGTATTCAGATATCTTTCAACCAATACAAATTGATGAAGTCTAACAAACAATTAGCAAACTTCGAAATGGTAAGGCATGTGGTCCATCAGAAATTAGTTATGAAATATTCAAACATTCAGATATACTATTTTTATAATATATTACTGAACTCTTAAATGAATATTTAATATGACAACAAATTTCTAAATAGTGGAAAGATGGCTGTATCTTTTCAATATCCAAAAAACTATCATTTGATAGTGATCTCTCAAATACTAGGCCAATTAGCCTAATTGAATATATCAAAAAACTTTATATCAAAATACTAACTAATCGACTTAATAATACTTTAACTAAATATAATATATTATCTCCCTTTAATTATATTACATTACCAGATAATAGTACTAATATACCTATTAATATTCTTAATAATATTATAGAAGATATAACATATAATGAAAAAGAACTCTAGCTCTTATATCAGGATATAAGCAAGGCATATGACTCAGTTAACTTTGACCTTTTTAAACTAGCCTTCCAAAAAATTCAATTTCTTATATCTCTTATTAATATCCTACTCAATCTTCTCCTTAACTAAACAAACAAAGTTATTACAAACTTTGGGTTAACAAATTTATACTAGGTTCAAAATGGTATTGATCAAGGAGAAACAATAACTCTACTTTTTTGATGAATCTACTATGATCCTCTTATATCTAATATTTCCAAAAAAATAAAAGGTTACTAACTATTTACAACATGGTCTAAAAATATATGACAAACCAAACTAAACAAAATATATGCTAATATATCAGTTCTAGCTTATATAGATGATATACTTTGAATTGCAAAGTCTAAATCACAACCTAATAAAATAATTAATATAGCTACATCTTTTTTCAAAATAGCAAGTATCTAAGTCAATCCAAACAAATCTATTCTAGTTTCTAATACTGTAGATCTTTATAGTATTAAATTTATTAACTCTACTATTACACCCATCTCTGCAAAAATACTATTTAAATTCCTTGGTTGTTGGTTTACATTAGATAACAACCAAAAAGCTTAAATTAATTTAATATCTAAAGAGGCTTTCTCTCTTGCTGATATTTTACATACAAAAAATATTACTAATAAACAAGCTAGTTATATTATTAACAAAGTAATTATTTTAACTTTAGAATACAGAATACAAAATATTGTTATCCCTTTAACAATATACTAAAATATTTTTTCAAAATATCTTACTATAGCTAAACACAAAGCAAACTATTCTAAAATACTTCCAAATAGTACTATACTTAACTATAATATTTATAGTATCAAAAATATTTAGGATATCTAATTACAACATCATATAACTAACTTTTTATTATAGCTTAATAACTCTGATTTATTAGAGGTATCTACTCAAATCTGAGTTTAACAATTGCAAAACATCTTATGGTCTACTACAAATATCCTTTAACATCCAAATTCTATAATGAAGGATTAAACAAATATACAACAACTTACAAAATTATCAAACTTTTTAATATACTCAATATAGTTATTACTACTAATAATAACTATCAGTGACCTAAAACATATCAACATAATACATATCTACTAGAACTAATACTTAACAAATATCCTCTTTATACAACATTTAAACAACAGCTCCACAGAAAAAATCTTATATATTTAGACCAACTTATAACCTCTAAAAACAATATTCTTCTAAAATGGTAATATATTTCACCTCATTTACAATATCTTCCTAAAGGAAAACAGTCTTTGTGATTCTCCTTTTTAGAAAAAACAATTACTACAAGTTTATATACTAGAGAGATTATGAATTCAATATCCCTAAACTCTCCTAACCCTTTCCCTCTAAGTACAGGTCATTTTAAAATCAAAAAACCATAGATACTTTCAACTACAAATAATCAAATTATTCTAGAAAAGGCTTATAAATTCTTTTCAAACAATAACACTATATCAATAACTTATTGGATTACAGACTATAATACAAATTATACAGCCTACTATTCAAACCTTTTTATCAACTGCCTACTATGTTCAGATTGCAGTCTAAACTCTAACTATATTACAAACTTATATACTATTGATGTATTAGCTACACATAGTACTAAAGTTTGGACTAGGCCTCTCACAAATAATCTTTTAAACAAATTAAAACTTAACGTTAATTTAACAGATTTAATTTACAATCTAGCAATTAGATATCCATTAACTATTCTACTGCTTCCAAATATTAACTTAGAAAATAATTATATATTTGAAATATTCAGATCTAATAAAATCTCAGAAACTCTGCAAAACATAGCTAAGCAAAATATGGATCAACAAGAGCTTATATTTTATACTGATAGCTCAGTACAAAATATATGCATAGACCAATACTCTATAGAAATTGGCTAGGTCCAAATTTACAACAACCAAATAATCAAAACTTTCACTACACAAATTAAAACATAGCCATCATCCTACAAAGCAGAGCTTATTGCAATACTTTTTGCTATAAGTACCTCTTCAAAAAATTGCAAAGTACAAATTTTTACTGACTTACAATCAGTAATCTCTAAATTCAACAAAATCTAACAACAAATAACTAACTATAACATCAAAACAAAATATAATTACTAGCCAATTTGGAAAACTTTACTCAACTTTATTAAATCACAAAAAATTGATATTGTCTTTCATAAAGTTTAAGAACATAGTGATAATAAATTCAACAATACAGCAGACTTTCTAGTATCATACCACTCACTTTTAGGATTCCTTGAATTCAACTATACAAATTATTTTAATAACTCTTACATTCTCCAATAGGAGAATTTTTCTGTTGAACAACCAACATGTAAATTTATTAAAAATATTTGTAATACTTTCATAATAGTATTATAGTCTTCACTATTCAAAGCAAAACTATAGAAACAATTTTCGAACCAAGTTGACTAGAATATAACTTGAGCAATAATTAATAATAATCTCTCACAATCATCTAACTATACCAACTACAAACTGAGCAAGACCAAAACTTTTTGAGTTAAAAATCTTCTCAATAACCTTCTAACTATATCTTAACTATACAAATACTACTCTAATATTATTAAATCAAAACAATGTATCTATTGTAATCAATCTGATGATAGTATACACTAGTTATTTTGCCCTAACTCACAATTAATTTTTGATATAATTAAATCAAATATACAATCTAACTTCACAACAAACAATCTTGATATTTCACCTTCACAACTTCTTAATCTTCAAAACTTATTTATTAACTATTATTCTTTACAATTATTTCAACCATTTTCTAATAATATTTTAATTCACCAAACTATTACAGGCCTTATACCAAATGATCTTACTCAGTTACTATATTCATATACTGACTCTCACAAATCTGCTTATTAACTTATTATATCATTATTTTTAAAAATATCAGAATCAATACAAGAGTAACTATGGAAGCCCTATTGTACCAAAGTCTCCAAATAAAAACAAATAAACAATATTAATTTTCACAAACAAAATATATGAGCTAATATCATACAACTAAGTTCACTTTTAACATATAATCACTCAAACTTAAATAAAATTATCTGTATATGTGGCTATCCTGAAAAACAATACAGAAATTCTTTATGCCTACTAGAAGGACTAGCTTATTACAAACTATATATTTGGTCTGTTGCTGGATCAAATATAGTATTCCAACTAAAAATATTATCAACATTCAAATCTAGATGAGTTATGACTACTCTAGTAGGTTTAGGTCACAAATAAAATAGTCTAAGTTTCAAATCTTATCATATAGTTTAAGATTATATCTTGTATTATATAGTATATAAAAATTTCTTTATAAATTTTAATTAAATTATTAATAAAGATAGAAACATGACCTCACCTTGGCTTTGCTTAAAAAAAAAATAATAATAATAAAAAAATAAATATATTAAATCTAGTACAAAGAAAATTACAAATAATTGAATATTTAAAAAAAATTATTTTAAAATAATTTTCTTAATAATATTAAAATAAATAATACTAAACTATTTTAGAATATCTAACAGATTTTTGTATATAAAAATATTTGTTTATAAAATTTTTTAAAAATTTTAATCTATTTTATAAACTGTACTAAATTTAGTACAAAAGTCTAAATCTAATCTATTAAAAAACAAATTTAAAGCTTATAAAATTTTAGATAAGTAACTTATATATTATACCTATATATAATCTATCACTATATACTAATTAAAATATTATTATGATATTACAAAAAAAAAAAAAAACTAGATATAGTATAAATAATAACTAGATATTTATTGATTTTTTCAGAAATTAAGAAAATTTGTCATCTTATTGTATTTTAAACTTAGTATCTTTATTTAAACTTAGCATCTTTACTTGATATTAGTACTTACTAATAGAATTTTTTTTGATTTTTATATTAATAATTTAGGTTTATTTAAAGCTAATATAATCAAATTGATATAATTAATCAGTTTTACTATATTTAGTAAGTTTATGTATATTATCTAATATTGATATTCTATATTTAAAAATAATATTAAAAAATATTAATATTATATATTAAAAATAATATTAAAAAATATTGATATTATATATTTTGAAATATTAAAAAATATTGATATTTTTATGTTTTGAAATAATATAAAAAAATACAGTATTATCATAATAATAATAATAAAAAATAGTAATTTTTCTCAATTATATGAATTAATTATTTAAAATATTTATAGTTTGCTTTATTATTACTTCTCTTAGTTATATCTTTAAATATTAGTAAAATAATATATCTATAAATAAATTTATAAATATAAAAAAAAAATACTACAAATTTCTGTTTTAGAATACTTATCTATGCAAATATCTATTCTATTACTATGTTAAATTTTATAATAAAGATTATTAATAAAATCAAATACTATAAGGTTTTGTTTTCATTATAATATAGATAATAAGCTATGCTTTTTTTTTTATTTTTCTATAAGCTATTTGCAGATTTTTATTAAGTATTATTTTTAAGTTACATTTGTTAGTGAGGATACAATTAGCTACAAGTACAACTTTAGTTATTATCTATTTACAAGTTCTGCTATATAAATTACCTACTAATTGCTATATCTAATATCTGCCTATAGATATTCTATTTAAACTCTTTGGTATTACTATAAAACTCTATATTTAACCTAATATTTTATATCTATATTAATCTTGTGCTACCTCATCTGAGGACTACTCAGACCAACTTGTGTCTCAAATTGTTTTTATAGAACTGACCTCTTTCACAAGATATTTTATTATATCCTATTCTAGTGAGAGCTTGCAGATAACTCCAACTATGCTGTGCTATATCCTAATTAGGCTAGTATATACTCTTATCAGTATTTATACACTCAGTTCCTTCTGTAGCTCTCTACTAGATTGGTTTAGTTTTTTTAAATATTTCACAAGATAGATCTTTCCAAATCTAGTTAGTTACTAAGCCAAGTTAGTATTGCTATTTGTGTAATATTATATCATACTTGACTTTTTAGTTATATTATAAACTTATTCATATCTACTTTAGTTTACATTCTTCATTCCTAAACTTTTTTTGAATTGAGTATAAAGTTAGTATAACTGTTGAAATTCTTACTATATCATCTAACTCAGAATTTAAACCATGTAGTTCTCTTGCTCATAGATTCTATTAAGATTTATTTGTATAATATTATATCATACTTGACTTTTTTGTTATACTTCTAATATCTGATTGATATTAATACAATATAATTTACAGAGTTTCAACCTTAGAAACAAACAGGGTTTACTATAAGTTGAATACAAAGGTCTAAGTAATTATTCAAATTCGTCAATAGTAGGATATGAATTTCAAACCTTTTATATAGCAGTCTAGCAACTTAACTATTACAATAAGATTATCAGATTATCAGATCTTATAATAGGCTATACTAAAATAATTGTTTTAAAAAAGATATATCTAATCTTAATTCAAAAAAAATAATTTATCTTTTAATTCAAATTAAAGTATTGAAATTATTCTTACTATTTTATTGCTCTATTTGAAATTATATCTTCTGTTTTCTATACTATTTCTTTTATCAAAAGTATATCAAATATGAATAGATATACAGTAAGCTCCAAAAGTATATAATAGTTATATAATATAATCATAATAAAATATTATGCAAAAAGATTATAATAAAAAATATAACAAAATTTTATACAAATTAATAATATTAATAATTATATTGCATAAATTAATATAATATTATATATTAATATATAATAAGTATACAGTATATATTGATATTAATATATATTAAATATTAGTATCTACAACTATAACTATTATTATCAATAACTTAAAAAATTTTGTTATAATTTTCTTGTATAATAGTCATAAACTTTTGGAGCCTACTGTATATCTGAAGTAGCAATTTATAGAGCAAGAGAAGATGAATTTTTTAAATACAAATTTAAAGCTTTCCAATCTGAATCTACTTATCTTATCAATGAAATTTGACAAAAAAATATTGCTTTGATTATTAGATGATTTGCAATTGAAAAAAATGAACTTAATATAATTAAAATACTATATCATTAGCGATTTTATTTGATAATAAATAATAATATACTAACTTGAATTATTAAATCTTTTTTATAAATTTTAAAGATAATTATTAACTAATATATTGCTTTAAATATCTCTATATTTAGTAATAAACTCTCTATTTATGATTTTCTAATAGCTCCTTCATTTAGAATTTTCATAACTCTGATTCAAGATTCAGTAGTAACAAAAAATGATCAAGATATTTTTCGATTAAAATAAGAAGTCTATAATAGTGTTGCTAGTAATTAATTAATACTATCTGTTCTCTGCAAATATTTCTTTTATAATCAATTTAGTAATATTGCTAATGCATCAACTCACTATCTAATCTTCTCTATTAGTGTTAAACTTGTCTCTCTTATAAATCTTAATTTATTATCTGTGAAACTATAGAATAGAATTATTCTATCTCTTCATATAATACTTAGTCTAATTCTAAAGCTAATACCTAATCATATCATACTAATAAATACCAAAGATTAGAAAAACTCGAATGTATTGCTAAAAAATTTAACTTTTATTTTATTTAACATTCATATAAAAAACCTTTTCAACTAAATACTAATGAAAGCAATATAAAACTTAATTAAACTTCAGATCAAACAAAATTTGAACAACTGCAAAATATATTAAATAATATTAGAGGTAAAAATAAAAAATTTAGAAAATATAATAAGTTTCTTTATCCTTATCTTATAACTTTTTTAATTACAATTATATATTCCAAGTACAACAAATTCTTTTTGTCTAGCTATATCTGAAAATATTAATAAACTATGTTTTGATAAAAACAAGTAGCCAAAAATATTTAATAATAATATATACTTAAACACTCTATATATATCTACAAATAACAGTTCTATTCCTGTATTTAATAATCTTACTACATCTCAAAACTAATTTGATTCATCTGACTCATCTTAAAAATAGATAATTCTTGAACTTATAGACAATTTTAAGCTTATTTGAAATTTGTATAAAATCTTCTAGCTAAACTTTTTATAATTAGCAACTCATGTTATATGATTTAATAAAAATAAAAGTAATAAAAATATATTATATTAAAATCTAAAGTTCATGAAATTAAAATTTTTCTTAAAAACTTCATATTAAACCTCATGAATAATTATATTATAAATAAATAATATATCTTATTAAAAATATATCTACTAAATATAAGAAAAAAATTTTAGTAATTTATATAATGTTCAGAATAAACTAATTTGTAATAGTTAATAACTACATCTAAACTTAACAGATTAATTTATAAACTATTTATATATATAGTAATTATAAATTTTAAAATTTAAGCTTTAACTTTTTTTGTTCTTAATATTTTATAGGTTAACTCAAGCTTAGCTCAACTATTAAATCATAATTCTACCTAAGACTAACTGAACTTTTTAAAAATATAAAATATAAGTTTAGTCTTAGTACTTCAAATAAAACTAATATTATACTAATAAATTTTAAACTTTTTCAAATTCTAACAATAATAAATACTACAATATTGATATATAATTTCTTTTTATTAATATAACTTTGACTAAAAAATATAGTTAAAAAGACAATAAATTTTCTTACCTTTGTTTAGAAATTTCTGATATCATTAGCATATACTCATTATATAAAAGTTAAATAAATAAATTAAATAAATACATATAAAAATAAATAACAATACTTTATAACTTTATCTATTACTATTTTTGACAAATTAAAACTTTATTATTCATCAACAAAAAAATTAAAAAAAAAACTAATTTGCTTACAAATCTAAATATTATCTCCTATATACAAAATTTTGATAACTAGATAATTTAGCACAGATGCCTTATAACTTGGTTCAATATTACCTTTCTACTCAATATACTAATTTTGATTCAAACAATATTTATGATATTAATTCTGATAATTCTACTAATATCTTCATATCTTATACTAACAAAATGAATTAAATATAACCTTGTCAAATGAACAAACTAATCATTAACAAATTTCAATACATATATTAACACTTTAGAGTAATCTAATTTCTTTCTATAGACTTCTTCTAACAAATTACTCATATTACTTAATTAATTTAAATCTAAAAACTTATATGACTATCTACATATACTGTGCTATTACTATTCAGTATAAATATTTTGATCAGCAATCCAATAGATCAATTATAAACCTGATACTAAATATACTTTACTTCTAGTATTTCCTAATATATCTATATATTTTAATAAAACTACTAATAAAATTGCTATCTACTATTATATTGGTTTGACTTCTTTAGCAAGACCAACTAACTAGAGAGACTAATAACAGTAAATACTTTATGTAATGTCCTTGTTACTGTATTTTTTCAATGTCTTTAGAGCATTTTTACAAAACTTAACAAAGAAGATTTAGGGTAATTTGCAATTATGAAAGAGGTAACAATTAAAGATATATGAAGATATCAATAAATGTTTATTTCAAAGTATCAG
>CAJVPM010001045.1:0-13493 GCA_910592325.1 Scutellospora calospora
ACTTCACTACTTTTTGCTACCTTCTGAACGTGTTTTGAGCATTCAGCTTCTTGCTCATATATTATCTCTTTTCTTTTAGCATTTTTGTTCATTCTTCTGGTATGATTTTAGATAAGAGATTATGGAAGAGATGTTTATTTTTAAAGTATAGTTTGTAGATATCAAGGAAAAATGAATTAGGATCTATTGAAAAGTAAGAGAGTTCTTAGAAATATTTAGAAAAGTATTCATTGAGTGCTGTTTTAACTTCAGCTAGTTAAGTAGTTAAGTTGTTGTTAGATAGAAAGCAATCTAGTTTAATAATATTATTAGATTTTTCAAGAGTTTTGTGAAAGAAAAGTTTTGGATTTTGAATGAAATTATTGTTTTTTTTATCAAGTTTGTTTTGGATTTCTAGAAGAGTTTGGTCTTTTTTTTCTTTTTGAATAAAGATTTTTAAGTTTTTGATTTCACTTTTAAAGAGTATTGGAATAGTATTTTGATTTGAGTTTGTTTCTTAAAAGAGTTAGTATAATGTAGGTAAAAGGGTATTGTTTGAGTATTTTTTGATATAAGAATTATAGAATGAAGTAATATCTGAGTTTGTAGAGAGATTTTTTAGTTATTTGTAAAGAGGTGATAGAGTAAGCTTTGAGTAGTTATTTGAATCTAAGTTTGTTTTGATTCTCTTAAATGGTATATGTTTGAGTGCTGCTTTGTTGATGTATTTTTTTATTTAGTGCTATATGTTGTTTAAATCGTTAGTGTTTGAGATTTTATTAATAGAGATAAGGAGACTAGTAAAGTTTTGTTCTGTATGTTGTTAGTAATTTTCAATTTGTGTTGCTTGAGTGGAGTTCCATTTAAGGATAGTCTTTATATAGGAGTTAGATATGAGAGGTTTGTTGATGATAATTGTTGTTTCAAAGGTGATAGTTGAGTGGTCTGAGTTTGAGAATAGATTTAGAAGAATATCTGCATAGTCTAGAAGAGTTATATGAATATTTGTCTATATTTGATCAATTCTGCTAGCACTATTATTGTGTAAGTATATGAATTTTATAGTGATAAGGTAAAATAGGTGAAAGGTATCATAGAAGTTGTAATATTTAAAAATTTGAAAAAGTTGGTTTTCTGGAGTACTATATTTTCTAGTTAGGAGTTTGTTCAGTTTGGAATTTGGTGTACTATTTAGGTCCTCTATAATTATGATTTTATAGTTTATTGATTTGATAATTAAAGTAAAATAGGTAATGATTTCTTTATGTGATTGTTTCTTTTTCTGTATTGAAAAATATATTTGGATGAGTTTGATATAGTTGTTTTTGAAATAGAGGTCTATTTCAAGAAGGAAGTTTTTGAAGGTTTGAATTTTTCTAATGTATTTAGCAAGTTAGTTGCTAATTATAATTCTAACACCTCCTTGTCTATGCTCACAAGATACCCAAAATTTTTGATAATTAGTAAGATCTTTTGATATTGTTAAGAATTTTGATTCTTTTGAGTTAAGATAAGTTTCTGAGATACCAAAGATATCTTTTGATTTTTTGTGATATAATCAATTAGACTTAATTGCTTGTAATTTTCTAGAAAGCTATTTGTGTTTAGAGAATGAATTTTTAGAGAGAGAGCTTGTGTTTTATCATTTGTAGTAGGAGTAGTTATAGTTTAAATATTTGTGTATTTGGGAGTATAGTTCTGTTGTAAAAAGATTTCTAGATCAATATAAGGAGATCTGAGTATTATACAGATGGGTAAGTTGTAGAATTTGTAATATTTATTTGGTATCAATAAATAGTGGTTTGGCAGAATAGATTCATTTATGTTGCAATAAATATGCATTTCTGTTTGAAGTATGTCAATAGATATTTTAAATAGTTAAAAGAATAAGAGGTTTTGTAAGTAGTTTAAAACTGAGCCTAGAGTTTTATTTTGACTGAGAGGTAGTAGATTGTTAGAGAGTAGAAATAGGTTGTAGCAGGAGATATCTTTAGCATGAGATGAAGTATGGGTTGCTAAAGAGTAAGAAATTTTTTCTGTAGAATTGCTCACTGTATATCTAGTTTTCACAATTGTGCAAGAGTCCAAAGCCTGTCTTGTACATTGGTTTTAGCTGTCATAATATTGGTTTTCCATGTAAAAAAAATTTTTTAAAGAAATAATAGATATATTAATTTCAATAAAAAAACTTATTAAAAATAAAGAAAAAGCAAAAAAACAATTAGTTGTATATTGTTATCTTTTAGTTAAAATAAAAAATAAATTTGCAAATAATTTTAAATTAGATTTTGAACTTTTTTTATAATTTTTAGAAATATTTAATTCAGGAATTAATACTTTATCAAATATTAGTTTTAGTATTTATTCAAAAACTCTTCAAAGATATAAAAAAAATATAGCAAATACTTATTTATCTAAATTTAATAAATATTTTAATCATATGAACTCTTTTCGATGATTATTCGTACTAAAATTTCAACTTATTTTTTTAAAAATATATAATAAACCTAGTAAAAATACAAAAGTAACAAAGCAGGAAAGTATAAGACAGCACCTGTTATTTAGAGATAGTTCTTATATGCTATCTGCTAACAGGCTTAGAGTTTATTATTCACTGCAATATCAAAGCAGTATTTGTCATTTAGAAATAGTTCTCATATACTACTTGCTAACAAGTACAAAGTTTATTACTTACCTATTAAGAATTAGTACTAGCTATACTCTAGGTGAATACAAGTAGATAGTAGATTTTAAAAGATATATACTCTTTTTAAAAATTTTTTTAGTGCTATTATCATTCCTCTCATAGGTTTTTTGAATCTTCTCTTATCGAAAATTAAAAAAGTAAGAGATTTGGTAAACTTCTGACAAAGAATCTGCAAGTTATACTACTTTCTAATCTGATAAATCATCTATTGATATGCAACTTAGACAAGACAACAAACACATACATTACTATCATATAGATGATCTAATTAGAATTTAACTTCTAAACAAGTCTAATTTTAGATATATGTATTCTTGTTTTTGTATAGAATAATATTTTTATTTTGTTATACTCTTTTTTTCTTTATATTAATTAGAGTATTTGTTTTCTTTTTTTTTTTTCTTATTTGTTTACTTGTAAGAGTTTTTTAATTTAGTAATGAATTTTTCTCTTATAAGCTTAGTTCATATAATTAGCTATATTTCATTATATACAACAATTTTATTTTTAACTTGAACTAAATGTTAATAGTTTGTAATTTAGTTTTGATTAGATTAGAAGCAATCTAGAACCTTAATAAAGCATAAAAGAATATATTATTAATTTGAAAGAACTATTCTACTTAGGTGGGATGCCTTTTAGAGAGATAAATACTTTTTGCAGTAGATTACATCTAAATAGTATAAGGCAAGCTAAGTGAATTTGAGGTTGCAAGGGTGGGATATATTAGTAATTTAGAGTATTAGCTTTTTTTGTTATTTTTGTATTATAATTTTTCTTCATAAAATCTTCTACTAATAAACCAAGAGTAAGATTACCTAAGTTAAAAAAAAAAAAAAAAATATTTTAATTTAAATATAAGTTTTTTAATTTAATTTAATATATTTTATTAATTAATTTTATTAATTAAATTATTTATTTATTTATTTTTAGACTAATATTTTTTATTACTTTAATATTGATAATTTTTATAATATTTATAGAATATATTAACTAGGTATTATAACTCTTTCTATTATAAATTATATGACAACTTGTATATTAAAACTAATTTTTAAATATCTTCTGTTTTAGAAAATTCTAATTATTCTTTTTTTAATTTAGAAAATATTGAATAGCTTTCTATTAGAAAATATTTAATAACTAAAATTAAAGAAGCTTTTGATATAAGTTATAATACATAAAAATTAAATTAGATAGAAAATATTCAATTTGAAAATTAAGATTAAATTGAATTGCTTATATTACATATATATGATAATGCAATTGCTAAATACAAAGAAGAAAGATTAATGAAAAATATTAAAATAACTAATGCAAAAAAACAAGGTTAACATTCTATAGAAGATTATTTAAATATATTAAAAATGATTACTTTAATAGAATTGTTTTAACTATATCTTCAAAATAATATAATACCTATAATTACCAATTAGTCAGAACAATATTTTATTAGAAAAATTATAATATATTATTATAAAATAGTTAATATATTAGAATATAATAATCTATTAGTTCACTCTTTCTGATGATCCTTTTTCCTAATAAAACTAAAAAAGCAAAAAACAAAAATTTTGTTAGAGAATGATGAAAAAGACCCTTTTATAACAACAGTTTTTACAAAGATCAACTAGGATTCTACTTCTTTCTAAGAACTTCTTTGTATATTCAGCATGCAAGCTAAAAGCAATATTATATAAGATAACTAGCAGGAAGTAGAGCCCTTATATAAAAAATTTTGATAAAGAACTTTTAGAACAAAGCTCTTTGTTGATGAAGTTAGTAAAAAAAGGCTTAAGAAGCAGAAGAACAACTAAATATTTTGTTTACATACTTCTTAAAGTTTTGGAAAACAACTATATACTGCAAGCTTTTTCTTGCTAGTCTTCTATCTATATTAACAAAAGTAGAGAATTTAGGTTCTTCTCTACAAAAGATCAGCATTATTTATCATATCTATTTTTAGATATACTCCATTAGATGCATGACTATAGAAATAAACAAAACAGAAAACAAACATATAGAAATACATATTTTGTTTTGCTTGTTTTGTTAAAACTAGTTCTACAGGTATATGAGAAGATGTGAATAGCAATTGATGTACTATTATAAGGTGATAAGAATGGATTATAATATTAGAGAAAGGATAATTTGAGATAGGTTATAAGTCTGCTGACTTAATATTTTTGAACCTAGTCTAGATTAAAGAGTACTTTGTTTTCTTTTTGTTTGTTTCTTTTTTTTTTATATAGCTCATTCTATTATGTTACTGCCTAACAAAGTTTTTAACTTAAGACAAGGTTTTCTTTGTTAGTTAGCTTTAGAGCATTTAGATAGTAACAATTTTTTTTTTTTGGGGTTATTAGGACCATCTGAAGCACAAAAGAGTTTGGGTGACTGAATCTGATAGTATATATTTAAAAGACTAACTATAGTATACTATATATAGGTACTATTTAGATAACCAGATGAGTTTTAGCTGAAAAGTCAGACATATGAGAATATAAATTTGAATATAAAAAGTTTGCTTTGCAAACTGTTTGAATAAAGTTGAGGCATGGCTACTGAATTTAAAAAAAAAAATAATCTATTAGTTTCTGAAAATATCAATAATTTTATTCTAATTATTAGACCTCTTTATATTTCTTTAAATTTTTATGAACAAGTTATTCTTGTTCATTATTTATTTTTTAAAAAATTTTTTTATTATATATTAGTAAAAAAAAATTTTTGCAAAAAAACTAAAACCTTAGAAAATTAATTTATTACTTGAATTAATTTATAAAGATTAACAAAAAATATTATTAAATATTTTATTAAAATTTGATAATTGCTGTAATGATATAAAATACAAAATAATTATTGATCTTTTAGATAATTTGATATTATCAACTTTAGATATATATGCAACTCTTTTTTAATCTGAACATTTTAAACAATATTTTAATACTTTATTTCGATTATAGATATTTTTATGAAGATATAAAAGAAAAAATTATAATAAGATACCTTTAGTATTTATATCAATTATCTTTATTAGCAATAAATTTATTATCTTTTAGCAGAAATTATTTCAAAGAATTTAGTTAATTTTAATAATTATTTTGTTAAAAATTTTTATAGTAAATTAAAAGCAAATATTAATTAAAATTGGACTACAAATCATATTTTTGAATAATCTTATATATTAAATATATATAATAATTAATTATTTAATACTTTTTAAAATGAAAAAGTTTATCTATATAAACAAAAACAAATAGATCACTTGATAAAAAAAAGTAGTTTATTTTTATTAGAATATTTTTAACAAATTTTTTTAAAAGGTCTGGCAATCTTAGTGTAGTGGTTAGATTGCCAGACCGCTATGTAAGAGGTCTGGAGTTCAAATCCCACTGTCGACAAATTTGAATAATTACTCAGATCTTTGTACCCAACTTACGGTAAACCTTGTCCGTTTCTGGGGTTGTAACCCTGTAAATCACATTGCACCAATATCAATCGGATATTGGAAGTGTGATATGACATTCAAAGAGACATAACATTACATAAATAAATCTTGATAGAATCTACAGGCAAAGGACCTGCATGCTAGAAATCCTGAGTTAGGTGAAGTAGTACGAATTTCAACAGTCATACTAGTTAACGTTTGATCTAGTAATATAAAAATGCAGATCGAGTTAGGTGTGAGTAAGTCCATTTCACGGGGAGAAATGGCAACACCAACTTGGCTTAGTAGCTAACTAGATTTGGGAGGATCTTCCTTGTAAAATATTTGAAAGACCACTAGTGGAGAGCTACAGTAAGAACCAGGTTTGTATGAACATCGACAAGGGTATAAATCCCTGAATATACTATGAAATAGGCATAGAATGTTCTAGGGTAGAGGCCTAGTTCGTGGGTAAAGTAGCCCATAGTTCCGTATATGTTTGTTATCTAAGTTGGTATTACAGAAAAAGTATTGAAAATCAGAGGGCTTAAATAGAGAATCCACAAGTGGATCTTAGGTATAGCAGTTAGTAGGTAACCTTCAGGCGAAACCTTTAAAATAGACAATGACTAAAATTGTACGTGTGGCTAATTGTGGCCTCATTGATATGCAAAATGTAGTACCCCCCTATCTAAGTATAGGTGTGTAAGTCTTAAAATAATAAATATCGGAGCATAGAACTCCCTCTTTAAACTGAAAAAAAAAAAAAACAAATTTTTTAAAATCTTGAAAAAGTAAAAATATTTAAAACTAAAAATAATATTCAATTTTTTATAGTAATATTAAATAAAACTCTTGAAATTAAATACTTGTCAGCAGATTATTATATATCTTATTTATCTTTATTAGATAAATGTGATAAATGTAAAATTTTAATTAGATTTAATACTAGAAAAATATATAATTGTAGATATTTTTATCATAATAGTTGTTATAATTTAGTATATTATTATTGTTAAGAATATTATAAAAAGGAATTACTAAACAAGTTAATTAATTTAAAAAAGGATTAAATATTTTTAATTTTGAATAAATGTTCTCATAACAACTTGTTATATATAACAACCTCAGATTAGCCAATAGTAATTAGAGTTAGGGTTTGGGTTACATAAAGTTTTAGTTATTTTTATTAGCTGTACTAATTGAGTTGTTACAAATAAGTATGTAACAGGTTGTTATAATTAGATTCATCCTTTAATTTTTTAAAAAATAATAATATAGATGATAATAATGAATTTAATAATAAAACTAATAAAAGTAATGAAATTAAAAAAATAATATAGAGAATCTACTTTAAACAACTATTAAACTATTAATTAATAGACAACTATACAAAAATATTATATTTAATTAAAAATTTAATAACCATACACATCTTCAAAAATGCAAATAAAAATAATAAAGGATTTGCATTAGTTACATTCAAAGATAGAAGAGACTTGGAGCATGCAAGAAGATTCAGTATGAGATACTATGATATAAGACTCACATAGGAAGGAGTAGAAAGTAATTTTGAAGATCAAACATATGAAAGAGCAAAGCAAGAGCAAGCTAATTATGATCAAAACTGGAGAAATGAAAGATATGAACGAGCATGCTCAAGTAAGAATATAGTAGTAAGTAATAGCTTCGAAGAAGAAAAAGAATACTTGAGAGAAAAATGTCTCTAAGAGAACAAAAGAGAAGAATTTAATAAGAAAAGAAAAACCAAAAAAAGGAAAAAATATACAGACTCAATGAAGCTCCAAGAAGATCCTAACGTATCTTTGGCATATGTAGTTCAACTTATTCAAGGATTAGGAGATCGAGTAAGGTTGTAGGAGTAAAATGCTTCAAATCGCTCCTAAAATTTGCCAAAGTCCAACTACAGGAAGCCTGTATAGCTCACGAAGGAAAACTTGAGCATACAAAAAAGGCATACAACATATTAAACCAAAATAGAAGTAAAGAGTTAAGAGAGCAAGAAGAAAGGAATAAAGAGGCAGAGACGAAAGACAGATAAAAGATAGAATTAAAGTAAGAACACATAATATTAATAGACTAAAAGGAGACATGACAAAACTAGAACAATTAGCAGAATATTGCAGAGAAGAACAATTTAATTTAATGGGAATTGTAAAAACAAATATAAGTGAGAAGGAAGGCAAATGGCTCAATTTAGAGAGTATGATGTATAGAAGCTTTTGGACCAAAACAGAAGCGAACAAGAATAAAGGATCTGGAGTCGGCCTAATAGTAGATCAGAATTGGATACAGAATATGAGAGTATGTAAAAAGTATAACCCATATCTGCTCAAAGCTGAATTCTACTTTAGAAAAGTTGTACTACAGGTCTGGGTTTTATACATACCACCCAAAAATGCAGAAATAGCTAAAATAGTACACAAGATAATCCTAGAAGATCAAATAAAAAAGAGGAAGAATACGTATAGTATAATAATGGGAGATTTTAATGCAGTACTAAATAATGAGTTAGATACTAGTAGCAAGGAGAAACGAGTACAAGATGCAAACTCAAAAGTTATCAAATGGCTCAAAAACACAGACAATATAGAGACTTTCCATTTCTGCAATTTATAGACAATTAAATTCTCTTGGTCTAATAGCAATGTTGCAATACGAATTGATTATATTTGGTGTTGTTAAGATTTAAAGCCATTCATTACAAGAAGTGATATAGATAGTACAGAAATAATA
Organism: Scutellospora calospora; assembly: GCA_910592325.1. Lineage (NCBI taxonomy): Eukaryota > Fungi > Glomeromycota > Glomeromycetes > Diversisporales > Gigasporaceae > Scutellospora > Scutellospora calospora. Next base: position 8,874 of record CAJVPM010001045.1, read on the forward strand.
ACAGATAGCGATCATAGCATAGTCTAGTTACAATTAGATAGTAGTGATCTATTCAAAAAAGGTAAAATAAGAATTAGAAAAAACCAAAGTGAGACAAGAAGAATATACCTATATCACAAAGCAACAAAGGAAGATTGGGAAGCTTATAGTCAAAAAGTAGAAAGAATAATCACAAATGCAAAGAGAAAACAAGAAAAACAATATGACCGAATACAGAATATAAACAGAGAAACAATCGATGAGAGCTGGGAAGTATTATCAAAAGCAATTATAATAGCTGCAAACGAATATATCCTATCAACTAAAACCTAAAACACAAAGAGCCAAATAAGGAAAGAAGCTCCTAAGTCATTAGTATATAGCAGAGCAAAGATACTCAGAAAGTTATATAGGAAGGGTATGAAAAAATTAGAAGAAAACATAGATGAGATCGAAGAATTGCTTTATAATGCATGAATCAGACAGCTAAATTCTGAGTATAATATTCAAATCCCCGAGCTGACAGGTAAATGAGAGGAAAGATGGTACAAAAAAATAAAAGAATAGTAGAACATATTAAGAGATAAAGCAAAGAAAGAGGTAAACGTAGAAAAAGAAAAAGAAATAAGAAGGTATATCGAAAAAAGATTTGCAATAGATGTAACAGAGCCAAAAAAGATACTTAATAGTTTATTAGAAAGACACCACAGTAAAATTATATTAGACAAAGTACTAACTAATAGTGAGGAAAAGTTCGAGAATCAATCTTTAATTACAGGAAACGAGGAAGTTAAAGAAGAAGTACTAAAGCATTTTCAAAAGCAATTTCGATAAAGAAACTATAAATTCGAGAAAATTGACAATGAGTAGAAAGAAATATACGAAGAGCAAAGATACATCAAAGAAGAATGGTATAAAGAAGTCCTAGTAGAAGTAACTGAAGAAGAGTGGAATGAAGTAATGAACTCTCTACAAAAGGATACAGCTCCAGGAATCTCAGGCATTGGTTACAAATTAATTAAAAACATGGGTGTAAAGTGCAAAAAGCATATGATAGACCTTGCAAACAGAGTCATTTTAGAAGGGGACTTTCCAAAAAAATAGAAACTCAGTCAGATTTACTTAATCCCAAAAAGTACTAACTGGGAATTCAATCTGGCATTTACATGACCAATTATGCTTTTAGAAACACTTTGAAAATTAGTAGTTCGAATTGTTTAAAAAAGACTTTGTAAAGTATTAGTACAGAAGAGTATACTCAAAGGTGCAAACTTTGCTGGGCTACCAGAAGAAAGCACAATAGCACCAATATATATCTTGAACAACGTAATAGAAGACGCAATTCAAAAGAACAATAAACTATGAATAGTGTTTCAAGATATGAGAAAAGTATTTGATTCAGTAAGCATGACTGCCTTAGAACTTGCTATGAAGAGGATAAGATTTCCTGAAAAGCTTATTACCTTCATTAAGTATCTGTATAAGAATCGTGAAATCAGAGTCATTACTGATAGAGGTCCAACAAGTTTTTTCACAGCAGGAGATGGTATCGATCAGGGAGAAGTTATCTCACCTTTAATGTGGAGAATCTTCTATGACCCATTACTAGTTCAGATCTAACAAGCAAAGCTTGGGTACCAAATGCAAATAGAATGGCTACTCGACATAAGCAGAAACACTATAAGAACAGAAAAAATTGAGATCTCAGCATTAGTCTACGCAGATGATACTACATGGGTAGCAGCTTCTAAAGAGTCATTGCAAAGTATTATAAACATATCGAATAAGTTCTTTGAACTAAATGACATAGAAATTAACAGAACAAAGTCAGAAGTAATTGTATAGAGACCAAATATAAAAAACAAAACAAAAGCTCTTAATGGTGTATCAAGTTTACAAAATTCCCATTCTGGTACAAAGTTTATATTTTTAATGCTAATATTATTGATTTTGAGTATTGTGCTTTCATTTGCTCCTTCTTTTGCAAGCTGATCTGCTATGTCATTATACATATCTCTAGAATATGCCTTTACTTTGACTAGCTTTAGCTGTATTTCTTTACTTCTACATGCTTTCGCTATTACTCGCAAGATACTATTATTTTTTGCTTTTAACCAGTATCTTGTACTTTCATTTTCAAGGCTTTTAGTTATTGTTGCTATTGCACATGCGCTGTCTGTACGTATCTCTACTAGACATTCATTGGGTGCTATTAAGATTGCTATTAAACATGCTGCTAACTCTGCTCAAGTAGATAAAAACCAATTCTCTATTTTACCTTTATGACTATAGACTATACTATTCGTTTCATCTATCTAAACTATACTATAACTCATCTTTTTCTGTGCATCTTCTTTTTGTAGTGACCTATCTGTGTATACTACGATTTTCCTTCTACTTATATTTTCTATGAGGCCTTCTTTTATTTTTGCTCGTACTCTCTCATCTTTAATTATTTGATCTATAAGCTTTATACTCCAACTGTCTTCTAAGTATATACTTTCATGCCTTTTGAATGTATCTACTTCTATATTCTTTACTACTCTTCTTTTTCTTTGTTCTGCTCTAATTAGTGCTTCTTTACTCACTAGTAAGTATAGTCTGTTTTCTTTTTTACTTATCAGATTTGAGATATCTTGTACTTCTTTTAGTGCTACTCGTTTCTTGTTATTTTCTTTCTTTATGAGCCTGTATTCTTCTGTGTACTTTTCCTCTTGCTGCTCGTCATTCTCTTTATCCTCTTCCCAAACTTCTACTTCTGCTACTTTTCTACTCTTTCTAGCAATGCAACCTAACTCGAACTCTTGTTCTGCTTTTGTTTGGAAGAAGATTCACTCTTTTCTTCATTTATCTGGCGTTACTTTGTGTTTCTTTAGTTCAATTTGGAGATGCTCCTCACCTTTAAACTTTTCTTTAACTTTCCTTGTAGAACTATTTTCAATTATCTCTTTTTCTAGTAGTAAGAACCACTTTGCTTTCTTTCCCATGTGTCTTTTTTCTCTGAGTACTTTAAGCTGTCGCCACGTTATCATATGTTCCTTTTGAAGGTCGAGAAGCTGATTAACATGCCAAATATTTAGTCTGCTCACTTCACTTATACTTTTTTCCTTATTTAATTCTAAGAGTATATTTTTGATGAGCAGATCCTTTTTTCCCTGTACTCCTACAATGCTCCAACTTTCTGTGTTCAGGTTTTCTGATATTGTAAACCTGAGTTTTTTGGACAGTTGTAGTACCTTAGCACTTAGGTTTCTACTATTTGCACTTTTCTACCTGCTATTCTTCGCTGTCAATATGCACTCTGCTGTGTTTGTATCTAGTTGGAATTGCCTCAATCGCATATTAGTTGTATTACCTAGCAAGCTATGTGAATTTATACATATGAATAATTCAGATATATGATGCTCTAAGTGCTTTTGCCACAAGCTCATAACTCCAAAAATTTCTCTATGGAGGATAGTTGCATTTGCACATGTTATTGGTAGTTCTGCCTTTTGTTTTAATAACCTTATAAAAGGTTGGTGGATTGCATTGCACTTTTTTTTATTAATTATTATATTTGATAATATATATTCTAGCCTCGGTAGCAGAACCATATTGTTTATATATACTATCTGACTAACTGATAGCTTTTTCTTGACTGAGTTACTTTGCTTAAGCTTGTAAGCTGCTTAATACTTATGAGTTCTTTTAAGTACATCTTTCTGTTTTTTATTTTTTCTTCTAATTCTGCACTGTAAATTGCTTCTTCAAGAGAAGTTTAACTTATTATTAGATCTAATTTTGTTGAAGCTTCTAGATCTGTTAGCTATATAATTTCTTTTTCAAGTTTTTTTCAGATTCTTTAATAGATTTCACATTCTGTTAGATAGTAGAAAGTTTTGTCTTCTCGAAAGCAAGCTATATATCTTTGACTTTTATAAAGCTTAGGATTCCTTTAAAAGCAGATATCTTTTGTAGATAGAATCTTGTTTATGTATTTTATATAGAACATGAAAGACTTGCTCTTTTTTAGACTGATACATTTTTTGCTTTGCATTTTCTTGAGCAAGTCTTATATAATTTTCTAATTCAACTCTGTATCAGAATTAGGATTCTGATTATAAACTACAATTTTTGCTATTTTATTTAGATTTGCTCATTCTGTTTCATATGCTATTACTGTAATAATATTTATGAAAGATCTTAAAAGCTTTTCAATTACTTGACTTTTCAATTTAGATATAGCTATTAAGTTGCTAAATATTGTTTTTAGTATATCAAGACTTATAGATTTTTTTATTCTTTCTTTAGCTAATCTATCTGCTTAGTCATTCTATTTGGTTTTACTATAACCTTGAACTTTATACAATGTTAAGTTTAAGTCTTTTACCTTGTAACAGCTTTGAATTTGGCTTATTATACTTCTATTTTTTAGCTTAAACTAGCTTTGTATTTTGTTATCTGTATTGTTTCTTTCTAGAACTTCTATTGTAGTTTTGCTATCTATGAAAATATATGTTTCAGTTTTGTATAGTATTATAAGAAGAGCTAACCAGATTACTCCTAACTTAGCATATATTAAGAAAAGCCAATTCTTTAAACTACTGCTAAAACTAATATTTCTATCTACTATATCCTTTTCTTTAACTACTTATCCTA